>JAQFYB010001167.1:0-36084 GCA_034694085.1 Pogonognathellus longicornis
GAATGAAACAAACAAAATTGCTATCCACATAACCTTTCATATTATTTAGGTCCACATTAAATATGGTTTGACAGTAGATACTTTTAAATACCAATAATCAATACTATATTCATACTTATTGTAAGAGTGAAACTCACCAACAATTTTTCCTATTACATCACCAGCTACATTTACAGCGTCCAAGTGAACAATGCTGTAATCGTAGTCTGATTCCCTGTCGTTCTTCTTCTGAGTAAGAGTTTCACAAACCCAGTCAGCATACGCTATAACTGATAAAGGTGAAAGACTCAATTGGCAGGAATGGCGAAACAAATCCATTGCTTCTTTGGGTGCAAGAACTTCGGCCACCAAACCCTGATAATTACCACAACAAAGACTGTAAAATTTTTGATTTATTGAAGACAGTTGATGAAAAACATTTTTGGAAATTACCTGTCCTGTCCAACATGCTGCTAAAGTTGGTTCCACAGATTGAGCTTTTGCAAAGGCTTTGTGAGCCAACATTAACATCTCATGCTTCAAATAAAGCACTCCCAAGTTTGTCCAAGCTACAGCATTATTAGATTCAGACATCAAAGATTTAATGAAAGAATGTTGGGCCAACTTATCATTTCCGGCAGCTACAATTAAGTGAAAGAGGGTAAATCATTTTCATGTCGAAGAACTAAGAAATAGATAGAAATTATGTGAAATATGTTGCCTTACCATGCGAAACAATTCCCAGTATATTCCAATAAACATGACTGTTACTGTTTAGAGAAACTGCCTTTTTAGCACAATTAACTGCTTGTTTTAAGATATTTTTCTTGTCGCTATCAGAAACTGTAGCTCGATTATAGTAGGAACGCGCAAGCGAATAGTATACAGTACTGACGAGACTGGTTGAGACTTCTTTGTTGGACAATCCGGAATTGGCTAAGCTAAGGGCCTTTATCAGCGCTCTGTTAAGCAAAATCATAAATAATTTATGTATACTATTATTACATTACAGGATGATAACTAAACTAAATCAATTCAACAGATTCACTAAACCAAAATGTATGTCAACTAACCCCGTTCCAGCTTTTAGGAGGTTGACAAGAGATACAATAGCTGTGGGTTCATCGGCAGAGTTTGGTTTTGGTTCGTCCGATTTATTGTCAGTAAGAGCACTAGGAATTCTTATTTGCGTGTCCTTAGGAAGTACACCAAGAACATTCGTTAGTTCTCCAATGATCTGCCAAGGAAGAATGGATGGTTCGGAAGAAAATTTTATAGCTCTAAATAAATTGACAACAAAAAAAGTGAGTTTGAAATTAATATTTTAATAATTACAAAGCATTAAAACTTTCCATACCTCACAGCATGCAGCAGCCCTTCTTCCACCGCTTTTATAGCAGAAATATCCAAATATTTCTGTACATTTTGAATTGCAATCTGCAGAAATCCCTTTGCAAGTTCAACTAAAACTGGTGGGTTATTAGGAGTCTCTTTCAACAATTCTTGAAGTGCTTCGACAGATTCTTCATGTTCTCCTAAGGCTTGAAACACGACACCAATCTTCAATTTCGGATACGTTGGATCTGCACCCAATCGAATAGCTTCTTTGTATGCATTTAATGCTGCTGTATACGATCCTCGTGAGAAATATGCATCGGCCAGTGATTCCCATATATGACTGTCGTAATAGATTGATAGATAGATTGAGGGACAGATATTTATTTTCTTACAAAAGCTATATACGTTTTTTTTAACTTACCAATCTTCATGGTCGGTACGAATTGCAGATTGTAAACTCACAACTGCTTCATTGGCCTCTCCATTAAGTAAGTGAAGCAATCCTAATCTCACCCACACCCATTTAGAATTTGCTTTCCGAAACTGTTTAGTAGCCTTTGTAAGAAACTCTTTATTTTGCTTGTGATCATCAAGGCTGGCATAAGCATCACTTAGAAGAGCTCCTACATCTGGAGTAGGGAGTATATCGTAGGACTTTTTATAACATTTAGAAGCAAACTGTATGTCTTCTTGCATAATATATATGTGCCCCAAATACTTCCATGGACTTGGATGGTTATTTGCAGCAGAAGTTTGTGTCACCTGAAATAATGGGATGGAGATAATAATTTATCGTGATTCAACATATAATATATCATTTCAATATTGTAATGACGTTTTATTTACCTTTAAAAACAAATCACCAGCCAAATTATAATCCGGAAGACGATAAACCAATTCAGCTGCTTCGAGGATCAAATCAACATTATTTTGATTATTGGGTTCAGACACATAATCAGAAATAGATTTAGCTATTTTAGCAACATCGTCTATTGTAGAGGGTAATAATTTATACAACTGCAATCTCCAATCGTTTATGCCAATGTCGTAGGTAGCAAGCAGGGTTTTCAGCGCACTGAACTCACGTTTCCTCACATGAATCATAGCTTGCAACTCTACCAACTTCTCAGAAACATCTAAAGGAGGAGTGTCTGTTTGGATCTATTATACATAAATTAAATATTCGTAGATTAGAATTAGAAATATGTGTTTGCCTCGCCTCCCTTTCAATCTAACAAATTATATTTATAATTACCAAATCCAGAGAGTTTTGAGCCTTGTCAGGATCAAATTCAATTTGTGATTTCACTGACAAAAGCTTAAACTTAAGTAATGCAGCCTCTGTACTTTTTCGGATGGCAGTTTGACAATCTTCATAAGCTCCCAAATACTCTCCTGTTTTTAATTTGCATGTTATCATCAATTCCACAGCATACAAATTGTAACTAGACTCCAGTCCAGTTTTAATCCAATTTATGGATTCGCTGACTTTATTTTTCTCTTCACATAAGTATTTGCCTCGAGCAAAATACCCATAAGTAGAACTTGGGTGTAACTTGAATAGTTTATCTGTTATAACATCCATAGAGTCTACTGGGGCATTCAATTGATTGTCAGGAGGCACAACTAGTCGGTCTTCGAGATACAGGCGACAGATCCATTCCATTGGCGAATAGTACGCATTCCAAAGTGCTTTCATTCCAAGACAATGAGCACTTAATTTTGTATAATCTCCTGCTCTATACACCTGACTAAAATACTTCCTGTATACGTCTTCTTTTGGTTTAGGAGCTTCATTAACTATTACTTCTAAAGCAGCAGTGTACAATTTGTCTATATCTGGAGTTCTTGTGTCAGACTTACTTGTTCCCAGAATAGAAACTATGACGTTTGCAATATCCAAATTAATACCCACAGTGCGCTCAAGTCGCATAAGAACTTTCAGTGCTTGTACTAACTCCTGGTCAGATATTAATGCGTAAGCCATTTTCAAGTAATTTTCTATATACTTATTTTGATCGTTCCTAAAATAAAATAAAATTATAACTTTAGTATTTAGTTACTTCATGGCTGGTTATTTCGCTTGCATTATGCGTCCGTCTTCTTACACTAATGGTATTAGAGATTAGCCAGTAGTTAATTGGCTTTAAAAATGGGTTAGGGTTATATCACTGTACTCTCTATCGCGATTCTTAGCTGTTTAAATAAAAAACATTATTGTTATGCCCAAACCCATACTTTTCGAAATGAACGGCGACTCGTTTATATGCATCAAGAAGATCAGGATGGGATTTAACATTTTGCTTTTCATAATGCTGAATAATTCCTTGCCAGGCTTTGATCTGATTTGGATCAACTGAAATGGCTTTTTTGTAACATTCTAGTGATTGCTGTGCTTTTCCCAGTTCTTGTAACGAGACTCCTTGAAGTACCAACGCCAAATAATTCTCAGGTTCTTTTTTAATAACAGCCTTTAAAACAGAACCAAGAAAAATATAATCATCAATGATTGGATCCTGCTAATAAGATATTAAATAATATTCTATGAAATTAAATGTAAAAACAAAGTCAAACCTTGCATCGTAAAGCAGCAGTATGAAAGTCCCGTTTATTGTAAAATTCTCGAGCTTCCTTCATCAAGACTTTAGGGTCTTTAGGATCCATTTTCTTGTCTTTTGTTTGCCTTATTAATCCAAGATGTAATTTTCAAAACTAAAGATTTAACACAAAAAACAAAATGTGTTACTTTTGACGTTTATGCATGTGTACTATGTACTAGTACTGGTGACTGTAAGAAGTTCGCGTAGTAGGAAATGAAAAATTAAATGTAATTAGACAAGGGCACAAAAACATGCAAATTATTTTTCCTTTCATTGTGTCATGCATTAAGAAATTTTAATCAAATATGAATATATTATTTTTCTAAACTAATTATTCGTAAAAATATGTCAAAAATGTAAATTGTTCACCTTCTTTTTCGGTTCATGAAGTATCCAAACATTCAAACCCGTCTCCCCGAACCGCACTCACAACTTCCTTGGGTCTCAGTTTCAGATACTTCGTCTCAACCATTCAAAGAAATACATCAGATTCAAAGTGCAAGTGGACTTTTGTGTGTTTTTTAGCGGACGAAGAATGGAAGAAAGTACAGACCTACAGAAACATTAGATTCTGCACAGAACTTTACACAAGGTTTGCGCTAAACTGCGAGTGCGGCATGTGAAAGATTATTGTGTAGGTGTTAAAACAAACACTCTGGGTGTAAGCTTTAGTTAATCTGCTATAAAGCTATTTATTAGTGGAGATTAGAAATTTTGTTTCTAGATTGGTTTGGATATTTGATGTATATTTCATTCACAAGTCATTCATTCCACATCTAAAAAAACTCTCCAGCTCCTGTGTTTACTCAACTTGCCATAAAAATGCCGATTCTGACAACCATCAATCCTCCGGACTTTGATTTTGACAGTAAGAGAAATAAAATTACAATTTGTATTCATTGTATTCATTTTTAAAGCATGAGAAACGTTATTTTCATTTTTTGTGTTCAAATTATGAATGTGAATAAATATAAACTAGTACATTTTACATCGTTATTTTTTAGCTGTTATGTAAAGGTGAAGGTTGTGTCTTATAAAACTATCATCGCGTTGGGCTTGAAACAAACTATTATAATTATTTTAAAAAACTATCCAATTTAAACCTTACTGTTTGATTGATAGGCGAAAAAAGGAAAAAATATAATAATTATCTTATTTACTTTTAGGTAAGGAGCCTTGGGATGCAGACGCCTTTATGTTGGTTCCATTTGAGAAGAGTCAGATTCTAATGCCCGAGTCCGCTGCTGTACTAGGAGTTCAAGCCTTTTTGAAAATGACACATTTACCGTATACAGTAAAGCAAGTTCACAATGCTGTTGACATCAGTCCAAATGGTAAAGCAGAAAGTAATCAATATCCTACAAAATCTTTTGGCTGAAATAGTAACATAATATAAGTGTTTGGTTTGGTTTATTTTAAAAATGCAAATTAATTGATTGAATACTTTTATTTGTCTTTAGGAAAGCTTCCGGTTGTCAAATGTGGAGCATATGTTGTTTCTGAAATGGAAGGTGTCGTTCAATTGGCCCAAGCTAAAGGAGTTAGTATGTCAGCCCATTTAAATGCTGCTGAAAAAGCTGACCTTAGAGCATACATGTCTCTAGTCCATAACGTTTTGGGAAACGCAATGCTTTATTTTACATGGCTGGACGACCAAGTTTATAATGACATAACAAAACATCGCGTTGGCTCAACATATAATTTTCCCCTTAAGTATCTTCTCCCGTGGAGTCTTCGTCGTAAAGTTCTGTCTCAATTGCATGCATTGAAGTGGGCTCAAAGAGCACCGGAAGAAGTTTACAAGGAAGGTAATTAAACTTTGGATCCATTGTCGTAGTTTTAATTATACTGTACATACCAAGGTGTATAAAAGAATTTAAAGAATACCTAACCCAATCTGAGTTGGACTAGGTTTAGGTTGATCCTTGATACGTACATAATACTTGTCTACTATCAATTAGCGTAGTCATCTGTAGTAAAAATATAAAGTAAATTAAATATTTTATGGAATTATATGAACAAAATATGTGATATATGCGTCACTAAGAAGTACATGCAAAAATAGAACCGAGAATCTGAAAATAATGTATTGATCTGTCAAGGATAATGGTCTTAGCTTAGGTATATGTAGTAAATGAACTTGCTTCCCCCGCAAATCAAAGGAATTTCTTTGACTATATAGGGTTCTACCTTCTACGTCAATGAAGTTCAAGCTTAATGATCAAGTTTGATCTTTATCACCGTTTTGTTGGATTAATCATTATTTCCTTATCTAGAAAAATATATTCAGCGATTCTGATGTAGAAATGCTAATAGAGTAAACATTGTATATATTTTTCTGAACGTGTTAGGTAAAATTCTAATTGTTTGGCCTTTACTAATTGACATTCCTTATTCTTTTTTATAGTCGAAACGTGCTTACTTGCATTGAGCGAACGGCTAGGAGAGACGGAGTATTTTTTCGGATCATCACCTACTGAACTTGATGCTTTAGTGTTCGGATATTTATTTACCATGATCACAACTCGTCTACCCAACCCACATCAACTCGGTAACTTAGTCAAACAGAATTCAAATCTGATTAGATTTTGTCAGCGACTCGAAAGAGAGTTTTTTAGTTCAAGTAGTTAAAATCAAAATTGCAAACAAAGTATGACACTTTAAACTATACGATAAACAATATATAGCGCCTTAAATTGTAGTATCCTTATACGAGCATACATCAAATATTCGGTGTAGCAAAAGCCCGATTATGATTGTAAGTCATTACTTAGGCTTACCTAAGCCTAATTGATGCATCAGAGTAAATAAATGTATGATATGAATCCAACATAACACAATAATAACAATTTGAATGCGACTATTTATTCAGCATATTATTCCGAAATAACTACACCGGGCAATCGACCTTGAATTACCCGATTATTTTCAACGACTTGTATGCCATTAACCCAAACTCCTTGTACACCATCAGGAGTAAGAGTAGGTTCATCGAAAGTTGCATTATCCAAGAAATCTCTGGTGAAGAGCACTAAATCTGCTGCCATCCCCGGACGTAGAATTCCTCTGTCTTGAATGCCAAACCTTTGAGCTGTAAACGAAGTGGCTTTCCTTACAGCTTCTTCCAAAAGCATGAGTCCATCTTGCTTTGCTAATCTGCCAATGACTCTAGCAAAAGACCCATACATGCGGGGATGAGGCTTCCCTCCCTCTCTAGGAATACTGTCACTCCCAATCATATGCAATCTTGACATCAGCACTTTGTTTAAATCTACTTCGGACTGTTGAAACATAATGACATTTGTTCTACCTACATCCGTGACAATTGCGTACAATAAAAATTGGAATTCAGTCATGTGCAAAATCGTGGCTGCTTCCACAATACTCATCCCTTCGTATTGTTTCAATTGAAATTCGATTGCTGAGCTCACTTTAACATTTTCGTATCCAATCAAAGCAATTTTAGATTCCCACCCAGGTTCTCTTCCGCTCTCCGTTAGTTCCTTTAACTGGTCCCTGTACTCTGGATCTCCTAATTTAACCAAAAGATCGTTGATTCCTCCTGCCATGGCTGAAGGAGGAAGAATCTGAAGAATAGTTGATGAACCAGCCACATAAGGATACATATCAATGGCGATATCTATTCCTTCTTCATTCCGAGCAGCTTCTATCATTTCCAGAGCTCTGGGAATCAAAATTTCCCAATACGGCCTTCCTGCTGCTTGCAAATGAGAAAGTAAACCTTTGGCTCCACTTTCCTTTAAAACGAGTAAAAATTCCTCAATACTCTCCAGTAAATTTCCTTCGTAGGTTCGAATGTGAGCTGAAAGCAATCGGTCATGTTTTGCAACAACTCTGGCTAAACTTATCAGTTCTTCCGTTCCAGCGTATGCACTCGGAGCATACATAAGTCCCAGAGACATTCCAATGGCTCCTTGCTCTAACTGTTCTTCGAGCAATCTAGCCATTTCTTCTATTTCCGCTGGAGTTGCTTCTCGGTGTGCATAACCCATTACAGAAATTCTTAGAGGGCCGTGTCCAACTAAAGAGGCTACATTGAGTCCCAATGAATTTTCTGTCAATTTAGCTTTGTAGGACGAGAAGTTCCGGAAAAAATGAGAAGAATCAACTTCGCCCAGAAGAGATCTAAGATGAGTCTGAACTTCTTCGTTGATGTCCCCATTTGGATAATTTGTAAAGCCACAATTCCCTGTCACAATCGTTGTTACTCCTTGCAGAATTTTAGAACTGTGTACTGGATCAGCTATAATGGCAACGTCGTCATGAGTGTGAGAATCAATAAAACCCGGAGCTAAGAAACTGCCTTCACCGTCAATTACAACTGCGGCAGCTCCAATTTCTTCAACACTGAATTTCCCTATAGCTGTAATGTTGCTACCTACAATGCCCAAGTCTGCATTGTACCAAGGGGCTCCTGTGCCGTCAATTAAGTGCACATTAAGAATTACTGTGTCAAAATTATTCTCTTGAGACATTATGACTATTGGTCCTGAACCCAACAAAGTTAAGACGAGAACTGACAATGACATGGAAATGCCATTGACATTTCTTTGGATTTTCATCCTGAAATTAATTAGCAGGTGCTATGCAAGAGGATAATCTTGTGATGCCGTCCTTAATGTTAATTCTAACTAATCGTTATAAAAACACTGTGTGCGTATATAAACAGTTTTCATTATGAACGCTATGGTTAAGTGAGACTATTATGTATTATCAAACGAAGTCAAGTACGAATACAGTTGGATAAGATAAGGACACTTGCATATTATAATATTATATCCTAATCATTTCTTCGATGATATCTGCGATCAGGTATTTAATGTTTTGCGTTTTGTACAAGTTTATACACCAATAAACCCATATACATAGATGAGGTTAGGTATATTGCATGAAATACCACTTGAACTTCTCCGAAAATACAATTATAATTTCTATCATTATTTTCATTATAATTAATAATGAAAATGATTAGGCATGTAGCGACAATACCGCAGAGTATACTTCAATTCGTTCCTCTGATTCTGGACAGTTTCACTCTCAGAATTGTTTTGAAAAAAATTACAATACAGCAAAAGACAGAAAAGGAACTCAACCAACACTGGAACGATTCACCTTTGCCTTTGTAAAATTCTTATGCATGATAGAGTTTTTGTCATGTATTCTATGAAATCATAGGCGTATGTCGTAGCGTCATTGTTAAAACTGAAATAATGCAGTGGTAACTTAACTAGTGACTAGTATAATAGTGTGTATCAAATATCCGTGTCAAATTGTAATAAACATGGTAAAATGTAAGCTACACAGGTAGTTATTTTATTACTCCGTATCACCACACAACAGGAAATCGATAGAAATGAAAATTATTGTCTAAATAAAAAACTCAAGTTTTTAATGTGATATTTTGAAACTCCATTACAAAATAGTACATCTCCATTTCTTTTTGACCATTATTGGCCCATGTTCCGATGGAACCAGAATTGATCCACGTCGATTTTTGCCAATAACAGTATGTTTGTGCAAATGGGATTTGGTCTTCCATTCCCTCTCTTCCGCAGTTTGTGCATCTTCTGGGAAACAACATCTGCAACAACGGATGCAGTTGTCACAGTCGCAAGAACAACATTTTCCTTTGGGAATCGCCCAACATTTTCGGCACCTTTGCAATTACATATACATATCATTACCAACCTTAAAATACCCATGTGCAAATAATTACAAAAGCAATGCACAAATGGATCATATTTTATTCCAATCTTAATATTAGCAATGCTGGTTCTGCTTATGAAGCAGCATGCATTGGTATGAATGACTAAAGACTACTATTTCCGTCTGAACTCGAAACACAGTATTTAAAAGTATATTATATAGGTTTAGGTATATACTGAGTGAGCCTACCAAAATCCGCAGCATATGATGTGACAAAATTTTCCAAATAAAGTCGGACTATCAATGTTATTAATCCATGTATCCAAAATCTTTGACACATGCTCTGCAGCTGTCACTCGCACAGATTTGAAATCGAACATTTTGGAGACTCTAAACTTTCTGGAAACGGGGATGAAAGGTTTCCTTACTGATGTTACGGCTTGTTCTATTTGAAATGGTAGGGGCAATTCCTGTGAATGTGTAATAATAGCATTAAGAACCATAATGTTTAATTTCGACAGGCAATATGTCTCACTCATTTATTTGGTGTGTCTCTAACACACGTTCACTTTACAAACTACAAACTCACATCTGTACGTATGAATCGTCGCATGAGAGGCTCTAGAAAATCCAATAGCCTGTTATGGTAGTCGGCAAAAGCTTTGACTTTTTTGCGGGCGTCAATAGCTCTAGCTTCATCAATGCACGCCATGGTGAATAACTGTTCATACATACTCGAATCAGAAAAATTATAAAATAGATATGTTATGTAACTAATAAGTTTTGTTGTTTTTCTTTACACGAAATTCCTCAAAATCCAAAGCTTTATCTCCAGATGCATCAAACTGGTCGAAAATGCTTACAATTGCATCCTGGTCAAAGTTAAACAAAATTCCCATATGATTGAACTCTTCTATGTTTATGAAACCTGAAGCATCCGCATCGATTAGCTGAAATATGCTTTTTGAATGTCGGTAAATGAATTCTTTCTCGTAAGCGTCCTAAAACGTAAAAATTGCATGTAACATTATTGAGTTAAACTAAGTGAGTGAGTGAACCAACAAATTTCACATACCTTGCAAGCAATAAGTATACAAAAGATAAGATAAAATTCTTCGAATTCCATTTCACCAGAATGATCCACATCAAGTAAATCAAAAATAATTTGCACATCATGTCGATTAACATTCGTCACGTTTTTCATAAAAATCCAGAATTGAATATCTAGGTATTAAATACAAAGAAGGTATCATATAGTATTTATAGCATGTTGTTTACAATCAAAATGCTTTATAAGTGGAAATGTATCCAATTTGTCGAACTAGTATTTGCTTTGTAAAAGTTTAGTTTTTTCATATAGCTGGTTTTTTGTACACTAGTTTTTGCACTTTTGGAAATTACAATTTGTAAGCTTAAGATTTTGCATGTTGATTTTAATAAGCTAAACAAATTGTTCTTCAAAACCAATTTTTATTCATTTAATTTTTCCGGTTTAATATTTGCAAAAGTTTTTATGAATCTGTTAAAATTAATTTTTCCTAGGTTTAACATGCAATGTCCCAATACCCACGGCATCAAACCGACAGAGCAAATAAATTAGGTACACGGTACACCTGATTCAACTGAATAAGTAACTACTGTGTGCAGTACAATGTACAATTAAGTACAATACATGGTGTATGGGTGTATGTATACCTACTATCAACTATAGAGATTTGAACTAAAGGGGGAAAAATCCAAATATCTATACTCTATACTCAAAGTTTCCAAATTTCGAGGGGGAGGGGGAATCGCCGCCGTGATTTCCCCTAAATCTAAAGATGTCTCGTTGACATTTAATATACTAAAAAGAGTCTCAAATGCTACGTTAATCGAAGTAGGTAGTCTATACTGAAATGAGAATTTGGGTATGATGCGATATGGTCTGAAACTATGAGTTGATAATGATGCTTTGTTATAGCGTGTTGAATATGGTTGTTTTCAAGATTCTGCAAAGTTTAGAGAGTATTAAATAGCAGAGAAATGTTATAGACTTACCCAAACTAACTTTGGACTTACCTATTTATGTTATTAGTTAGTACAATATTATTGTACAAGTTATTCACTGGCCTGGCATATTATTCATTACAGTTTGACTGTTAATTATTAACTCCTTATAGGTACAAGCTATGCATGGGTAGTTGTAAAGTTCTAACCATTAAGTTTGTCTGTTTGATGGACATCGAATAGTTTAAACATTTCGATACATGTCAAACAATTCTGAACAGATAACAGTGCATAGCCGGGGTCCAAGTGGATTGCATCCAAAATTTGGCATTTGACCTTCATTTCAGAATTTATTCAGTTTAAGCTAAATCCAACCTGCAAATTGTGTAATCAATAATGGATTAAGCCCTGAACTGATTGTGAGCAACCCTAAAGAGTTAGGAGCTTAGTTCTTGAAAATAATAATGTTATTTATAATACTCTGTTTTTTGCACTCTGGAATTCTGGGTACTACAAATCCTCTTAATTACTGGATTAACAATTTAACTCCTGCTAACGTCCCATGAACAAATTGAAATTCCAGTGGATGAAAAACTATTAATCTTTTTTTCGCACAATTAATAACGTTATTATACCTTTAGGATTTTTTGAACTTGAATCATTAAAATGAAGACATAGATGTAGAGTTGCCATCAGATACATAGGGATTAAATAACAATGTTCTTGAAACATTCAATTTTTCGAAAACTCTCAGATTTACTATCAGAGAAGCAGGCACGTATCTAGAGGGGGTGCACCGCATACGTTCACTAATTACGTACTAACTATTTTTTCAAATTTTTAATGTTTTATGGTACAATAAGGTTTTTTTGAGATAGAAAAGCATTCTGGGGGCTTCACGTGCACTTCAGAATGCGTTTGCTATCTCAAAAGTAGCTTATTGCTCCATAAAAGTTCAAAAATTTGAAAAATAGTTTGTACGTAATTGGTGAACGTATGCGGTGCACCCCCTCTAGATACGTGCCTGAGAGAAGGGGACGAGTGTCATTTTTTTGAAATCACAGTCGTAAACCACTTAACTGTCCAAATATACGGTACATACAATTTTGTACACAACTATTATGTGAGTATAGCATAGCACACATTACTTACGCACATCTTGTCTACATAAGTAATTTTATAACTGAAAAGCTCAAAACACAACAAAGGACGTAACATTGAAATAGATTACATTCAATAGAAGAGAAATACATAAAAAAATTACATTATTTTTACAATCGTACGATAAAAATTATCGGTTAGCTCGACAAGAGCTGTGAATTGAGTCTGTGTCTCACTGATTAATATCTATAGGTATATAGGTACACTGGTTTCAGACTTGCCGTGCAAACAATCATAAGAACATAATATTACAACTTTAATTAACAATTAATACCTAGGTCTTACTATTTAAGAAAACATAAAATCTAATGTAAATAGTATGCTGCAATTATATCCATTCATACTTTGTAGATCGTTGCATGTAATAATATTCTCAAGATTTCTTTCTTGAATATATTATTTTTTGTACTGTGTTATTTGCTATTTAAGTCACTTGAATGACGGCACTTGGAAACAAATGCTCGTACGATGGAGGACTTTCATAAGCGGGTGGACGAGATTCTTGAGCTCGAGTTTCGTCGCTCTCGTCTGAGGAATCCCCATCGTCGTATGACGGTCGGGCATGTTGAAGAATGGCAGGGAGTTTTGCATTGTGGTAAATGAAGCAAGTTGCTGGCACTCCGTAAAAAACAATGAATATCAATATCACTATAACGAAAGTTGTAAAACTTGTTGCATCCGTCTTTTTGCGACGATGAGCATTGTCTTCACTATTGTCTTTGTCTGCTGCTGAGCCGAGTGAAGAAGGCTCAGTGTTTGCAGACTCTATCACATTGATCATATTAATTGCCATCAGACAATGCAGTCTTGATTCATCTGTACCAAAGCTCTCCGGAACTTGTCCACCGCAATTTATGATACTGTTACAAGTTAGATTGGCTTTTATGGCTGGAGCAACTATTTTTGTAGAATTTTTACTCACATTAGAACAAAACTGATAACCTTCGGCTGACATTTCTTCTGTTGTGTTTGCATTTCTCAAGTCAAAATCTGAAATATACACAAGAAAAATAACAAATTCATAAAATGGACATCCCAATCGGATATTTAAGTATTATAGTGGTTAATGGCAAATTCAAATACTTTTATACGCAGTGAAGGCAATTTCCAACTTATTTTTCCTAGTGCTGAAAAAAATAGTTTTGGAAAATTTTACAGCGATTTTATCATTAAAGCTTGTAAAGGTCCTGGGACCTATGAGTCCCAAAGGATGGACTTGCAAACGACCTTTTGGAAACTTTCCACATATTTTTCCAGTTTTATGGCTGCTGGATCCGACTTCTGAAAACTATAATTTCAATAAAGACAGAATGGGTTTAGAAAGGAAACTTGAAGTTTACATGTATTACCATTTTGTTAAATCCTTACCTCTATGTAATTTGAACAAATGTCTGCATCCGGGAATAAAATGCTGCTGATACCAGCTCCCAAATCAAGCTCTTGAATTACTGCCATGATTCCATGACCGGATGGAGCCTCCACGGTGATCTCCAAATAATTTTCTGGTTGAAGCTCTTTTTCTAATTGCAAATATATTTCAGTATAGTCTGTAGTTGTGCTGGATGCTAAATCGATAACTGCAGAATAATCGCGTTGATTCTCCAGTTTTATTGTCGAACCAGGTAAAGGAAGATACTCAAAAAGTGCTGATACTGAAAAATGTAAAAGCATTTGATAATGTAAATTACGACTTCTACGGATTGACTATCAACATAGATATTATAGGTCAATTATTTTAGTTATCCATATATATCATGTAATGTGTTTCATTGTTGGCCTAATCACACAGGTAAAGTAACATGAAAATTATTCATACTATGCTGTTGACTGTTCCGAATCCGAACAAATATGCTCATGTCTACTGGTAATAGTACCAACTATATAAATTAAAATTACACGATAGCCATACAATTGAAAAGTAAGAAAAAATTAAAACCACTGTTAAATATTATTACAGGTATAAAGAGGTAGTAACTGGTTGTAATTGTAATTGCTTGCAGTGCATTTAATTATAAATCTGTAAAGGTTAATTGTATAGTATAACTATTAAAAATGTCTATCGTGGTAAATATTTGGTGTGAATTCTCCATCATGGTATTAATACCTAACCTTAGTACATTATAATTAAGTACATAGTGAGATTTTCCGTAAATGTGTTTTTTAGGCCTACTTTATTCAATTCTCACTTTCAGTTCAAGGGACTTGAATAAAATCATAGCCTTTAGCTCATTTCGACCCAAATTCCTACCACGATAATAATAATAATATTACTCCATACCTTGATACTTAGGGTGCACATTTTCACAAACAATTCCTACAGAGATCAGATTAACAAATAAAGTCACAGGGAGCACTTTCAGTCTCACTCGGAAATCCATTGTGTAACTCTGCGTTTCCTGGTTATGCCACCGCCGCAGTGGATTCACCGTCTTACGGGGAAGAAGCCCTAATTAGTGTGAATCTGTGTGTCTATAAGCTGAGAACCTAAAAAGAAAACAATCACACTACTAAAATCGATGAGCACTTTTGCCTTTGTGTCTTTGCAGTCTGTGTTTTCTGCATTTGCATGAATTGCAACAATACAACACCAAAGTGTCAGAAAGAGATAGAATGTAATCTCCGGTATGTATTAAGCACTACTGCTCCTGCAAACACCTCTCTACAATAAACACTCATAGTAGTATGTATATAAACTGAAAACAGACTAAAAGTTTCAATATTACTCTCTTATGCGTGGCAGAGTGCGGACACAAAGGATGAAATCAAAAGGAACACACATAACATCGAAGTAAGATTGTTTTTATTGATGATTGCCTTTTATGCTGTAGTGTTTATAATATGTGCAAAAAGCGTGTTTACATATACGCAACCATTATTTATGCAATGAAATCACGTCTATAAAAACGTATCACCACTCTGCCACAACTTCTCGCACATATGCATTTAGGTATGTTATGTGATGTAGCTTTTGTATCGTATCTATATAGCAAAATCACATTAATATTTAATGTCAGTACTAGATGTAAAGTGCATTCATGTATACGCTTGATCGAGCAACGCAGTTGCCGGCAGTCAGCCTTGAATTTTTCATGTGCTGGGGTGTTAGGGTTGCAAGCTTTGCTTTAAAATATTTTGTGCACTAAACGCTCGGCCCTGTCCCAAATTCTTAATTTTAGTTTTAATTCGTAATTATACACAACGTGTGCAGCAGTTTATGAGGTTAAGATACGATACGAGTAGTACAAACCTTAATTCAACGTGTATGACACAGCAATTAAGATTACAGATTTATACCATACAAAAGATTAGATTTACCTAGCATTTGCATCAACAGGGATAGTCAGTTCTGTGTGTATACAATAAATTCGGCAACCTTATAATATTTTTGTTTTGAGTCTTTGTTGTTGTATTGCTTTACTAGTAACGACTTGATTAGTATGCTGTGTTTGTGTTGTGGCTTCAATCGTTCGTCTCATCTCATCTCGAATGAGGAAGGCAAATAAATAAACGCCACCAATTCATAGGTGTATTTATATGGGCTCGACTCTTCCACACATAATATTACTACGATAAAATATCCTTAACATTGTTATGAGCAGAAGTAGAGCTATTACTACTGTACGGTTGTTTTTTATGCGATCTTGGATAATTTTTGCGTGTACGCGTAGGATGGATTCATACATACCTAGAATATTTTTTGTAGCAAATACTAGTTAGTAGGCAATATGTTTTAGGTGTACAGTGAACATACAATGTATTTTAATTATGAACAGTACAAATGGGTTGGTTTTCCATTGTACATGTTAATACACAATGCACAGATATGTAATGGTACGAACAAGTACCACAAGCAACACCTTCAACTATTGCATTAAAAAAGTGGACACAGATACAATATATGTGTCTACATTGAATACAATGATTTAGATTATTTTGTTAATGTTACGAGTTTTAGCATACCTTGTACCTACAAGCAAGCCTACAACTATATATACATTACATGCTACACAACTTTTATGTACACAAGTTATTATTCGAGAGTTAAGTATTTATACAATTACTACCTACCTACAACCTACCTAATATACATTTTAAACGCTGAAAATTGCAGCTTCAAGACAATTATGAGTATGAGTAACATAATTTCTCAAGTGTAAAATAAATGTACAGGCACAATACGTTCTGCTACAGTATAATTACAGCAAATAGATACATCTTATTGTGAGACTTTTTTCAAATAACAAAACCCTGTTGATACAACTTAATAAAAAGTATTGTATAAGGCAATGGTTATTACGCTTAAGACAAAGCACACCATACAACTAACCTTTTCCATACGATAATCAAATATTTAAGATACAACCCCAGAAATAAAAATTCATGCAGATGCACCTTTGTTAGCTTCTCATGAAGTATCTACTTTAAATAAAAATGTCATTTATACACTAAGTTTATGATGTTGACTAAATATGTCTTGTCTTGCCTATAGTTGGTGGTTGATATTATGTTCGTATAAAAGAAAATGTTCTATGTACTTCTGCAAGATGTGCTATACTTATATGTAACACTATAAATTATGGGCGATGAAATTAATGATCGTTGTTCTTCTGGTTCTTTTAGGCAACGTTTTTTGCAGAAGTTCTCTTTTGGAAAACAAAATCTATGAGGCATGTCAAGAGTCAGCATCACAAAGTTAAGTTTGTTAGTTTGAGGTTTGAAACACAAGAGCAGTGACATATTCTGTTATTTATTCTTGCGTTTTTTCAAAAGGGGATGTATTAACTGTAATCTCTATATTTACTCATGCATCATTAATATCGTTATATTATATGTACGCGATATGTAGACCTTTGCTGGAAGTAAATTATAATGTTTCAGCCTGATATATGTGATACGTATTTGATTACTTACATGCATGGTAGAGAATAACAATTCTTTATCTCTTCCTAAGTGTTTTTGCTCTGCAAAATGAATCAGTACGAAACGAAAAACATCATAATATTCTGACTTTAGTTTGAACTAATTTGAGTAAACCATTGAGAAGATAATACCTAATTATATATTCAACTACATTTTAATCATATGTAGGCAGATAAACATTGAGGATTATATTTACAGCATTAAAAAATCTCTCCAAAAGTCTCCACCAATTTCATTCTTGTCACCGTATCATACAACACTGAACACTTACATTTAGTTTGGTTTTGCTTATTTAGTTAATATACCTAATATACAACTTTGAAGTAAATTGAACAAAATTGATGTAAACCATACTCATCTGAATTGTTTGATAAAATTGTATGAGTAATGAGTTGAGCACAGACAACAGACGTATTCTATGTAGGTTTTATATAAGAATTACTATTGCATTAAGGGTTATTTTTTTATTTAAATCTTAACGAACAAATTATTAAATTATAGCCATGTATTCGCTGAATTCGCTGAATTCAAATCACATATATTTATAAGCATTCTTAACCGACATCAACTATAACCCGATTTCTAGAGATGATCCATAGGTAGCCTGTTGTTAGGTCTAAAGGAATTTATAAGTAGATGAGCATTTAACAGATTTGATATGACATGACATGAGTATCATCATCATAGTCGGGCGGGGCGGAAGTGTGTATAGGTACACTGTTAATAAACCATTTACCTAGTTCACCGACACATTATACATTTCCAGGCGCGTAGCCAGAATTATAAGTTGGGGTGCACGGCAAGGCTCTATACAGAAATCTATTTCTGGGATTCGATTGGAGCAAAATCTCAAAATGAGGTAGAAATGAGTTAATAATCCCGTGTACCGAGTATAAATGGAATCAATTTATGGCAAAGCTAACAGGAAATATTGCTCTATATTATGGACACTTTTGTGTCCATAATAATTTTTCTAGGGGTGCACGTTCACCCCTTGGCTACGCGCATGTACACTTGCTATGAGTATAAAGACTTCATGCATCATTGCCCTGAATGGGAAAATGAAAATGCGAACCCCTAAAATCTAAATCATACATTATTGCTTTTTGTTTTTAAAACAGATTGAATTAAATAGTAGTGTCTCTCAATGTGAACTGAAAATGTATTTCTGCAAACGTTACGTTAACGGTAGTTACTTGACCTTTGAACATTAGAAATTGTGCTATGCTTTTAGTGCACCTGCACGCTGTTATTTCCAGGTAGATATTTACTAACTGCTATAAGTGATAGGTATTTGCAAGATGCCGTTACGGCCTTACGGGTAAATAATGACTTAAATAACACGGACTTGATGGTAATTATTTACATATTATTATTATTTTCTAGCTACCACGTTAGTTTTGGTAAAAATATTGGATGCATCAATTTTATCGTAACTGAAGTTCCTTGGTACACACATGCAATGTATTCAGGGTAGGGTATCAATAAAAGATTTATTAGGTGATGTTACATTAAAAATTTATTTGGGTATAGATAGATCTTTTTACACGATCATTGTAGTCAAAATTAAATTAGAAATAAAAATCTTACATCCCGTCATCTTACAGCTTTTTTTCCTGTTTGTCCTCTTTATTTGTATTTTTTAACCCATTCGAAATTTTCACCTCAGGAGAAATGTTATTATCATTACGATTCCATGATTGCTCGGAACCGGAAGCAAATATGGCGTAGAAAATAACATCCAGAACAAAAATCCCGGCCGCAATGAAAAATACAATCTGCCAATTTTTGACCGATGGCTGCAAACATTCCAAACAAAATTTCAATACTTTGTATATGAAAAGTTTTTGAGTGAAGTTAGTATAGGTGTGGGGAATGGATGGATATTAAAATAATGTAAATGGGGATACTTACATCATTATTAATTAAAAATCCAGCTACGGCCGGAGCTACAAATCCAGTGATATTAGCAAATGTATTTGTTATGCCTGTAAAACAAATGCATGTATATTTGAGTGTACGCTTTGAACAGGACGGAAAGATTAATGAATATTCATTAAGAGACCGAATTATAAATTCAATTTATTAACATTGTGAATCTAAATATAAATAACTTTACCCATCAGAACACCGGCATAATTGGGAGCTATATCTACGTGATTAATGACATAGCCTCCATAGATCATTCCATTTATTGTGATTGCCAATGTAATCAGAACAATCGTCAATGTTCTTTCACAGCCGGAATAAGATGCCGCAATTAGTGCTAAAGCTGCCACTATGTGACCTGACAAGCATAAAATATAATTAATAAAAGTGTCAACAGAATTACAGTAACAATAATAATACTAACGCATATATGTAAACTTACTTATAGTTTGGCAAGTTTTTCGTACAGTAATGATTCTTAACCATTTCTTGGAAATGCAAGCGTCTGCAATTTGGCTAAAAACGATGGATGCCATCCACATCAAGAAATAGTTGGCTGTCAGTAGCATCGAATTCTATAGGAAGTACAGGATAAGGATTAGTTCAAATAGGAGAGTAAAATTACGGCCGTATCCAGAAATCGATTTCGGGAAGAGCAAAATATATTTCGGGGAAAACCTCTGTTGGATTTCGGGGGAGACAATTGCCCCCTTGCCTACCCTCTGAATACGGTTATGAATAAAATCATATTTTATACTGATAATAAACATCATTTGTGTTGTATCATTTCGGGCATCAAAATGCAATAATTTATATAGAAAATGATATGTTTGCTATCCTATACATTTAATTGGGTTGAAAATAGTAGCAAATAATTTCTCTCACTTGTGTAATGTCAAGATGCAAAACAGTTTTTAAATAAATTGGCAGCATCGTCAAAAGTGTGTATAGTCCATACGCTATAAATGCAAAGATTTATGATTTAGTTAAGATATTTCATCAAGTTATCATGTAAAAATTGTAAGAGCGTTTATAGACTGCTCTGTTAGTAAATATGCAATTACCATGGCCAACATGTGCAACAATTATAGCCCAAACTGGCATGGACGTCATTATTTTCTTCCAGGGTGTTGCAACTGAAGTCTGGAAAATTTAGGACAAAATTTAATATCTGCAGTTACTGTCATTAAAAAACATTAGGTACATGTGGATCACAATCACAAAGGAGAGGCAGAATCGTTTGGGAACTAATTAATATTCATCATCACACATACAGTCGGAAATATACAGCTCGACAATTAAAACGTAATTAAAAAGCTAAAAGGTTAACGAACCGTTTTGGAATTTTGATCTCCTATTGACTTTTGAATATACAACAGTTCCTCAGAAGAAATTCTGGGATGCTGTGCAGGAGTGTCGTACATAAAGAAAACCCATAGTACGAACCATCCCAAAGAAAAGATTCCTATGCAGTAAAACACGGAAGGCCAACCTCCCATGACATTCCACTGAATGAGATATCCGCTGATTATCATCGTAGCGGCTGTACCAAATTGAGCACCTTAATTTCAAACACAGCAGAAATAAATAAATTAACTTTAAAGATTTCGAATTCTTGTATGATTGAGACACTAAGATAGTTTTGTAGGGTATTGGTAATCGTAATGTATGCGACGGAAATTTTACGGAATTAGGAAGTTAACTCACC
The DNA here is from genome assembly GCA_034694085.1 of Pogonognathellus longicornis. Lineage (NCBI taxonomy): Eukaryota > Metazoa > Arthropoda > Collembola > Entomobryomorpha > Tomoceridae > Pogonognathellus > Pogonognathellus longicornis. The sequence goes on from JAQFYB010001167.1 coordinate 21,289, forward strand.
CCCGTATACAATGCAACCCAGTTTACTCCTTTCATCTGGAGGTGCCCATGAAGCTAATATTGAATGCATAGCTGGTGTAGTTACGCCCTGTAAAATGGAAAATTTCATTTCATTTTTTCCTAAAGAACAGATATCATTTCTTAACGTACTTTTAATTACCTCTCCTAAACCTTGAACCACTCTAACAAACATTAACAAGGTTTGACTAGTTCTAGCAGCCCATGGAGTTAAAAGTGCGAAAATGGCTGTAATGAAAAGTCCAAGACCTAAAGGCCATTTTCCGCCGTATTTTTGTGCTAAAAGTCCTCCTGGGAACTGAGTTAAAACATACCCCCAGAAAAACGAACCTAAAATCAATCCCTGCTGTGCTTCATTCCTGAAATATTCAAAAAATTCTACCAATGAAGTATAGGTACCAGGCTACCATTTTCAAGTAACTTTTATAAAAACCTACAATGCAAATGCCTAATTCACAAAATACAGATATGAAATATTACCAATGGAATTCTCCTTCTGGTTGAACATATTTTGTATGATCCACAATTGTCTGATTTTGTAAATGAAAACAAGCCACTTCTGCTGAGACATTCGAAGTCTTAAGTAGTTCTTGCTGGCTGTGGCTTTTAGTATTATTAACCATCACAACGATTGCAAGGGAAAGGTTGAATCTCATAGCATATGAAATGGCGAAAGCCCAAAATCCTAACAGGGCTAGAGTGTGTCTTGCTCCCCATCCTAAAGAACAGTTTATAAAATACCAATTGAGACAATTAAAAAAAATCTTATGCTTTTTCTTAGTTTGTTATTATACCTGAGGGTTTCTTTAATGTAGAAGCGTTGCCTTCTTCCACTTCCATTGGATTCATCTTTTAGCTTAAAGTTTGTTTACAATTTGTGTTCCGGTAATAAAATGTAGGCACTACTTCACTTGGTATCACAGGTTCATGAGCTCTGTACTCTGTATCCGGTATACCCAGCAATGAGGAGCCCAATTCTCTTCACCCTAAAAAATGCAATTGCTAAAACTTTTTAAAATTTCAAAAATTGCAGTTTGGAGCTACTATAAGCTACCAACTGCTAAGGAGATGGCCAAATAGTAACTGGCCATCTTCATCTATTTCTGGAAAGGTTACATCGGGTCTTTACTCACTGCGTGCATTGTATAAGATCACTTCTATATGCCATACGCGTAGCGGAGTTACATATGTAGCAAAGCGACGCAAAATGAATTTAATAAGGTATCATTGAGAAGGAAACTGACTAAGTGGTGTATTTTGTATATTAATACACACACTTAACATCAGTGCACATGAGACTCACTGGCACTAATATCCAAGGCTGTAGTGAGGGGAGGCAAATGGGGCAATTTCCCTTCATTTTGATTAAAGCTAGGGCTTTTTTGCCAAAATGCGTTTTTGATCTTTTTCAGCCTCCGAATTTAAATTCTGTATACGGCCATGCAACATACATGGATGATGCGATTGCCACTGAACCTGGAAACCCTATGCATAGACTATATATTTTATGATGCTGGAACTGACGTGTTTTTTATGGTTCAACTATTCTATCCTATTTAAAAATCGTTTGCGCAATGCATCATACTACGATACTAACTGAATAAAGTACGAGGTCATTACGTTACTTGAGTCGAGTCAACTATTAGATCTTTAAAAATAAATTTATGTTTAGCTATAAAAACATATTGACATGCATTTTCAACACAGAGAAATGGGACAGGGAAGTTTTTATCTATGTATTAGGAAAATGAATAAGATGTTTTGGAAACATGTAAACTACGATAGTGACTTGTAATGAGGGATCTACATCCAGTGTGTAGATTAATAATTCAAGATATAAAAGAATATGACATATTTAACATGGAGATAAATACAGTTTATGATGGATGTAATAATACGAATAGTGTACATAAGTAGTAGAGCGTCTAGAGGGTCGCATTTGGAAATGTTTTCGCGCAGTGGTATCTAGTAAGCTCTTTTTAACATGCTAATCCTAGTCACTTTTTGTCATATTTAAAGATCTCTTTACATTGAATGCATATAATACTATTTTAAACACTATTTTTGTACTTTATGCCATGCAAGTGATCCCAAAAACTGGCTTTAAGTGCTGATTTGAAGTACAATGTACAGAATACCATGTAAATTCGAACTTTTGCAACATTTTTCCAACCCGAACAAAATTTTGCTTAACCCAACCCAACCCGACAATTTTTTACCTCGACCCAACCTGACCCCAACCCTATGACCTTGATAATTGCATGACCCGAACCCAACCCTAACCCCATAGGGTTGGGCCAACACTAGGGTTTCGGGTTGGGCTAGACGCTCTAATAAGTAGGTAATTTTTTTGTCTAGATCATCGATTAGAGACTCACATTTTCATTCATGTAATCCATGTACTTAGTAATTACTAAGTAATTATCTAGCTAGAATAATTAAATTGGGTAGGTACATTTGGACATGCTTCTAATCTCGTAAACGTTTTTACTATTTATTATTCCCCTAATAAACAATTAGTATGTAATACATATTATTTTCATTATTAATGATTATTACTAACATTGATCTCACACACACATATATATATAAACTGAATTACACTGAAACAGCGAGTCCAATTATCTTTATTTTACTTCCTTAATTGTACGTGTATGTATGTGCATGTACGTTGAAATCCTATACGTAATGTTTATTTACAGGAGCTTGTTTTATAAATGGAGGAGTATGATTATTTTTAAGATTAGACTTTAAATGGAGGCTTTAGGTTCGTCATCTAATTGTGAGTCTTACCTCTTCTGCTACAATACTTTCTGCTGGTTATTTGCTGCACTTAGTGATATGATAATGAGATCAACTACTTCTTTCCTTAGTAAGTAGCAGAACAGACTCTCTTAATTGTTGGCTGGAGTAGATAATTATAATATACTTTTAATTGCACTTAAGGTTGGCCTCATGGTCGGGGCAAAGCTGTACAGTGTGACAAATTTTCTACTGTTCATGCAAATGGTTATTTCAGCAATATTAATTTGAGTTGCTCTCCAATATTTTACGGTAACATCTTCAAACTTATATCACAAATGTAATTGTTTTAGATTTCCATTAAATACACTTGTCCAATAATTCATGTTGATAAACCGGTTTCCCCACTCATATTTTTAATTTTAACCCTAATACTATAATACTAACTAATTTCGTCTCATTGCATTGTGAGTAAAATGTAATTTTCTTGCCCCCAAGAAAAAATGTCAGGTTTATTTTTATAGGTATGTACTATGTATGTGGCTCTAGTTACTTTGTCCACTTTGTCGTATGTTGGATGAAAATGAGTAGGAATTTTATATTAAAGTCTATGTATAAAGACCAGCCTTAACTGAGTTTAAAATCACAGTCTGCAATTTGTTTCGACAGTTTGTATTACAAATTACAGTAGTGTCAGTAGTGTGTCTGTGTGTAGTTACACAGTTAGAATTAGAATGTGTAAGTTTTGTTTGGTTCTGTCAGTTCTGTGTAATACAAAGAAACTGATTGTCTCTGTAATGGATTGGAATAGTTAGTAGCTCTGAACTACTTACTTGTTCACAAACTTGTTTGTAAAAATTCTGCGATTCATTAATGTCTATTAGTTGCATCCGACCGAGGTAATAAACACACATTATGATAGCTGGAAAATTATATATATAATTATATGCCCTAATACTAATAATATTAATTCGTCCTCCATTCTAATATATTTATTATTATGCTCTGCTAAGGGCAAAGGTTTTATAAATCCTTCTATTTTTACATTATTTATACCTAAGTACTATGTAAGTACACAGCAAAGCAACTGAAGAGAGTGGGAGACATAATATTTTATGTACAAAGGTTTCACACATAGCAATGCATAATATTATTATGAAAGTTATTAGCTTTGTAGTTTAGTAGTTAAAATTGTCTATTTAATACCCTCTGCCTAACCTCTAATGTGATTTCAGTTCTTGGTATTGTTTCTATTTTAGTAACTCATTTTGTAAGTCTATGTTCATAGAAAGATACTAGAGTACAATTAACTCAGGCACGTACCCAGGATCGTAAGCTAGGGGTGCACAACTAGGTTTTTTACAGAAATTATTTAATGGTAGAGCAAAATTAGGTACAGGTACAATTGAGCACACAGCGCTTTGAATTAGGTCCAAACCAACTAAAACGCATCAAACTCAAGCGCAGCGCGAATGTTTTCCCCAAATTTTTGAACTTTTATGGTAAAACAAGCTATTTCTTAAAATAGCAAACGCATTCTGGGGGGTGCACGTACACCCCCTGGGTACGTGCCTGAATTAACTAACCCAACTATATAGTCCATAGTATAGAGCGGATTAACTTATGATTACCCGAGTCCTGTCCGAAAGGACCGGTCATAACATTCGGCATCCCCATGCAAGAATGATAAGGTCATCCCCCTTTACCCCTTATATGTTGTCGTAACAAGTGCAATACAATGTAACAGGGCGTATCCAGGTCAAACATTTGGGGGCGGTCTTGAGCGAACCTGTGTTATATACGTTAATTTTTGTCGCGCACCGCGAAAAAATTTGGCAATTTTGTGTTAAATTTGCGCTAGTTAGGTCAAAATCATTGGAAATTGCAACAAAACTTAAACAAAATAATTTGTATAAGTCATTTTATAATTCACTGCAGAAAAGCTAAAATATCTAGTGTAAAACCCGGAAAAAATCATCCCCCCTTACCCAGCATCCCCATGCGAGTGCACGTGTTGCATGTGCCTATGACCGGCCCTGCCGAAGGGGAGGGTGAAGGGTGATTCATATTAATTTTTAACCTTTGTTTCATAAATGCATGGTTTGATTGATTTCTGGATAAATCAAATGAATGTCATAATAACATGAAAATATTTGACTCATTAATTTATTTGTCCCTTTTTAATATAATTTTGTTTTCATAGGAAGGTTGGACATCTTAAGTGGAGTATTTAAAAGTAATTGCATGTGTTCAGTTTAACTATAGAGTACAAGTTTTCTTAAAATCGCAGTAAATCAACACAAAATGTCCCCATTTCTCTTTTTTATATGTAAATGCGGATAAAAACTAGTAAGTTTTCTTAAATTTTAATAGCGGAAGAAAAAAGTTATAAGTCCATTTTATTTTAAATACCTTAATTGCTCATTATTGCATGAATACTAATCATAATCATATTATTGCGTATTGCAGTAACAATATTTTTAAATTACTAGGTAGTAAATACACTAATCATCAATTTAAATTGCAGACAATATTGAATAATTAAAAAATAAGTTGGCTTCTGTGTTGGTTTGAATTGTTAATTGATTGTCAATGTATAGTAGACTTCGTTTTTCCTTTCATGTGTTTCACGTACAAGCAATTAAGGCTGGCTTGGAGGATAGATGATCATTTCGCCTAGTAAATCAAATATGTCTTAGCCGGAAACCTGTTAAGGAAAAAACTTACGTGGATTTATGAAGAAAATGTTGCTCTACAATACTGTAATTTAAAAAATTTAAAAAAAGTTAAAATATAGAAGCCTTTAGATTTTGAATTTTTCAAATTCGAAGGTTTTTCAAAATCTAAAGGCTCCTATATTTTAACTTTTTTTAAAAATTTGAAATTACAGTATTGTAGAGCAACATTTTCTTCATAAATCCACGTAAATTTTTTCCTTAACAGGTTTCCGGCTAAGACATATTTGATTTATTAGGCGAAATGATCATCTATCCTCCAAGCCAGCCTTAAGGCAATTCCCTTGTGTATACTAGCATGCGTATACTATATCTGTACAAGCATGATAAAAATCATTTCTGATTGGGTATTTAATTTATTTGCAATCACAAGTAGTACTAATTTATATCAATTATGACATTTAATATGTGTACCTACATTACTTTCATAATGTTAATGTATAAATGTATCATGTGTCAATCACACAATTATTGATAAGATTGACCACACTCCACTGGAATGAATGCTTGGTATACATCTGAACATGTGAGGGGCAGAAAATGTGCTCTAACAAATCCTGTTTTTGTGTAAAACAGAGTTGCGAGAAGATGATTTACGTAAATGAAAGTCTGTCATATGAACTACAATGATCTGATCTTGAACTACCAGTTGAATATAAAAATGCAGAGTATACTAAAGACAAAGATGTACAAAGATCCTTTCCTTTTTATGTGTTAATTTTTATCTAAACTTGTAGTTACTAAGTCAAAGGCCAACAAGTGTCCGGGTTTTCAATGTATCATGGCATATACATGGAATGGGCTAGTTCTTTAGGCTCTGTGGGCCTGCCTCAAGAAAGATACAGGGTATTCTGCAATAAACATAATATACGCACGCTAGGGTTGCATATAGTTCAAGATCTTCGTCATCGTTTACTTCACGTAAGAGTATTTAATGACTAAAATGGTACAATGTGATTATATACATTTCGTTCGCTGAAACCGATTGGGCAAAGAAAGAAAATCAGGCAATGATTTGGCAACTAGAGCAAATGTTTAATCTCCTAAAATCATGCTGTTGGTAAAAGGTACTTAAAGCACTGTAATAACGACATTGTGTCATTGCTAATTTAAAGCTCAAAATGATACTCTACAAAATGTGTTGAGCTATAGCTATGGGGCTGGTATATGCAGCGGTTGTATTGTGTATAAAATCCCCTATGATGAATTCAAAGCTAGTTACTTCATGTAATACGTACTGCACATTACTATTAGTATAATAGATAAATAGTATAGTATTTATTGATAATTTCCTTACGGTTAAGGTTTTTGAATTATCAAAGCACTACATTTCAATGGGTAAACTTAGGAAACTTATAACACAAGCATTCATTTATATACACTTTTGGTTCTTTATTGTACTATTAACTGTTAGTATAAATAAATTGTTCCTAATTGTATTGTCAATTGTTTTTAGTTAAAATGATCGTACTAGTATAGGACAAGTACATTCTTCTTTTCTTACTTTTATTTAAATTGCTTTTGGCATGCTTTTTATAGCTTTCTACAACTAGCTATGTAATAGAATTGACACTATGTTGGTGTGTGATAACATTATTATTTAATTGGTATGTACATTACAACTTTACAAACATAAATATAGGTTATGTACAAAATAAAAATAATAAACTTGACCTATTATACAGTACTATGTATCATTACCGTCATTATAGTATAAAATGCGTTTTAACTGAAAGCAATCAGAAAAAGTCGATTAAATAAATCCAATACTCATTCTCGTATAAGTCTGTCACTTTGTTCTAGTGCAGGATCTTCATTCTGTCTCCTTTGTATTTGCGCTTGGGGCTCCCCACTTCTATTCCAGGATTGCTCTGTTCCCTGAGCAAAGAGTCCATAAAACACTGCATCAATGATGTATATTGCTGCAGCGATAAAGAAAACATACTGCCAGTTTTGGATGGATGGCTGAAATTACATAAAATAATTAAATTGCATGAAAATTAACCCTACATTATTATTACGTGTTAACCAGCAGTAAAAGTAATATAAACAAAAAAAAACGCTGATTAATTTTGGTGATTGCTGCCTTACATCTTTGTTTATCATCACACCGGCAATGTAAGGGGCCAAGAACCCACTGAAATTGGCAATAGTGTTTGTAATTCCAAATAAAATCCCTGCATGGTTCGGTGAAAGGTCCACATGGTTAATCAGGAAGCCTCCATAAATAGCTCCTTCTATTCCCACAGCTAAAGTTAGCAAAGCCACTGTGGTTGTGCTGTCACACCCAGAATACGATGCCCCAATTAGAGCTAAAGCTGAACCAACATGACCTGCAAAAACAAACAATATTTTATCATTGAAATAATTACACGTTACAATCTTACAATGTTGTTTAATGCTGGAAAAAAGTTAATCTGGCCATTCTAAGATTACCAATTTTACTCACCAATAGTGTTACATATCTTTCTGACAGTTACAATACGAAGTAATTTCCGTCCAATAATGTAGTCAGCAATTTGAGACAGGAAGATTGAAGCTATCCACATGATTAAATGAGGCTAAAAAGTATAATTGTACATGTCAAAAAATGTAAATTCAAGAATAGTTTTAATATTAGTATTAAAGATAAAGTTTTAACACTAGTATTTAGCCAAGTATGTTTTTACCATTGCACTGATCCAAGAATTCTGTTTTTGAACAAAAGAAATGCAGATTATTAGCAAAAAAACAAATACTTGAGTTTGAAAGCGAAAAATTAAATTAACATTCATTAATGGCAATATTTATAAGTTCTATAACAAGTAAGGTTACCTGTTTAATATCGAAATGCAAAACCGTCTTTAAGTAAGTTGGCATCTCAGTGAGTAACTGTTAATAAAAGGCAGATTGAACATAAGGCATAAGGAATAATTAAATTTTTTCAATTGTTACTACATCACTGAAATGTTTCATGTTTCACTAACCATGTAAAGTCCAAAGGCGTGACCGAAATTAGCAACCATGATTGCGTAGACAGGTAATGAAGTGAAAATACTTTTCCAGGGAGTAGGAATTTTAACCTATATAATAATAATATTTCCATTTTGGTATTATTAGTATTTGATGTAGCTATTATGTGTTTTTTTCAAAGAAGGAATACATTTTATATCTATTTTATAACATTTACTAGTATTACCTTCGAGGACTGATCTCCTAAAGCTTTATCAATGTATGTTAACTCCCCAATTGAAATTCTTGGATGTTTAGAAGGACTGTCATACATGAGAAGGGCCCAGATTACGAACCAGACAATAGTAATTGCCCCGTTGACATAAAACAGAGCAGGCCATCCACCCATTATTTCAGCATCGATCAGATACCCTCCCATCACAAGAGTTATAGCAGTCCCGAATTGTGCTCCTAAGAACATTTACATACCAAATTATTTTTTTACATGAAAATAATTTTTATGTATTAAAAATCTCATTTAATTTCATTCATTGCATTCTGCTGAATACAAAGACCATAATATATCTACGACATACAAATAAACTACATGTAGGTACTTGTAAAGTATAACAATAAATAGCAACATACCAGCGTATATAAAACTACCCAATTTGCTTCTTTCATCCGGTGGGGCCCATGCTGCTAAAATTGTGTGCATTGAAGGAAAACCAACACCCTAAACAAAATCAGAACACCAAAACTTAATAATATGAAATATACATAAGGTTAAAGAAAGAAGGTTCATGAAAGGTTAAAAAATGTAAAAAAATAATAACAAACTGAATCTCCATACTTCTCCAAGACCTTGCACAACTCTTACGAAGATCAGAAGGTATGGATGGGTTCTAGCCGCGAGAGGTGTTAACAAGGTGAAGATGGCTGTAACAAGAAGCCCAATACCCAAAGGCCACTTTCCTCCGTATTTTTGTGCAAGAACACCTCCTGGAAGTTGCATCACGATATAGCCCCAGAAAAATGCTCCCAAAATAATACCTTGCTCTGCCTCATCCCTGAATTCATACAAATTATTGATATTTTATTTTACACAAAGGACAATTATATGAAAGTTAAAATAACGCTTACCAATTAAATTCTCCTTGAGCCGCTAACGAATCATGCGGAGTATGAAGCGTCAAGGTGCCATTTACCAAACTGATGTTTGGTTGGGGTTTCAAATGTGGGCATGTATCGATAATACTATGATTTCCATAGTCTCCATCATCAAAGGAATCTCCCCCATGGGTAACCTTACTGGTTCTATTTACCATTGCTACAATCGCTAAAGATAAATTGAATCTCATTGCGTACGACATTGCAAAGGCCCAGAAGCCCAACAATGCTAAGGTGTGTCTTGCCCCCCATCCTGTGAATTGTTTCAAAAAATAACCATTATTAGATTCTTCACATGAAAAATGCACTTACATACATACAAGTACACGTGTCCCTTACAAAGGGCAGTAGGATTTTCTTTTCTTTTTGCTATGTTAATTTTCTCTTTTTAATTTTACTAAAAAAATGTGTCTGAAATATCTTCATATAGTTAATATGTGACTATGTGACATACCTTGTGGCTTCTTTAACGCGTGCTTTGTTGACTGCGACTCCAGCTTTTCAGAATCCATATTTACTCTTGTTGACAAACAGACAGCGAATGCAACTCTGGATATGAAGCGCGTAGTGTCTTTGGCCTTTATATTTTACAGAGTACAATTGAGCGCTCTATATCCATCCAGAGATTAAAATCGACCTCTAGTAATGACTGATTCAGAGTTCAAATGAAACAAAATAAAATGAGGACATGAATACAAGTTCATACATATCCAGTTTATTCAGTTCAGGTCCATGATCACGACCGATTTGTTATTATGAAGCATAAACGACTAAAAACAGCTTATCATTCTTTGTATAAGGAACATACAGACACAGCATGATTAATGCCAAGATTAGATGGCCAATACAAGTACCTAGGTATAGAAGGAATACTACATACCGTGTTTCGATTTTTAATCGATGCTACTACTACTACCCATACCAATTCATCTTTTATACGTAGAGTTTATACTTGAGTCTTTTATTCTCAGTGGATACTTAAATAAGTAGTAAACCATTTTTAAAACAATTTTACACAATTATTTTCTCCGTAGTATTACCTTCGTATTTCTTATGCCGCTTTACATTGAATTGGTTCTCTTTACTTTCTGTAAAAAAGCAGCCCATAGTAGAATCAATCGTACCTACCGTTGACACAACAAAAGCGTACTATATAATACAGGTATACAATAATGTAACTGTACAAGGCTGCACAGCCGGTAAGGTGCCGGCACAAAGCACCTGGTGATATTTATTCAAGAGTTATCAAACTGATAAAACTCTCCAGGTGTTATGTGGAAATAGTGCAAAGTACGCATTTTTATAACGACAAGTGATCGATTAGTGACTTTGACATAGAGTGTAGACAAAAAGACCACCTGTAATTGTAATGTCAGGAAAATTGATGTTTAGATTCTGCATGCAACGCTGAAAATATTCTGCAATTTATCCATTGTGGAGTGGGATCCTCAATAATATCACATTTCCAACATTTTTGAGAATAGATACACATTGAGGAGGAACTCCACCCAATGTTGCTGCATAAAAATTCAATCTCAAAATTAAGTAATTCTAAAGTAGGTAAGAGAAGAAACAGGTTGTAATGAATTGATTTTTACAAATATCCGTAACCAGTACTTAAGCATGGACCGATACAGGATATACACTTTCAAATTTCCAGACACACAATGCATAACCTATGGTCTTTTGTACATTGTATTGAACATTGTATGTAAAATATGTAGAATACGACCTTGCACAGTCTAAAAGAATCAAAGATTGACATCATTAGCATAACTGGAAAGAGCAATCATCACATGAAAGAAAGAGCGTTGATGCGACAGTGAAAGACAACAATTCGTTGTTAGGAATACATTGAAGTCATAAGTAGGAGTATGGAGCGCTAATGACCGGTCGATGAATATTCCCTATCACATTCACAAAACTACAACAAACAAGACACACACACCAGTAAATAGATTGTTTTTATGTAGTGTATTTTTGTTGGGTCTTAGCAAATGTTAAGGTACCTATGTTTTACGTATGTATGAGTGTCTCATCTTTTATTGATTTTACACTTCAGAAGACAAATCAAATAAAATTGTCAAGAAAAATCCAGTTTGAAATGATATTGACACTCCAAGAGGGCAGAGGTCAGTCATTATCTCAAATGTGCAGCTTTAAGAGATATTACTGGACACTGGAGCATTATATATTTAATGTGATTAATGGAGAACTTTTTTTATATAAATTCGTCCAGACCTACCAGACTAAGTGATTTTGTATTAAGAATACAAGATACATGACATCAAATGCGTAGTATGGAAGTACAAGGCACAAGGACAACTGCATTTAAGGTTCAATCATGACGTGCAATAATGGTGTTGTGTTTTAATATGTAGTGTGTATGTGGAGGGGAAGTACAGACAGAGAAGTAGTAAAATAATGGTCTAAATAGCATGCAAAATCATGATCACATGTTTGAGCTTCAGGAATCCAGAATTGGTGTAATTAATTACATAAAGACTCTTTTAGGTTATCACGTTTACGTAACTATTTGTAATTCAGTGCAACCAACTTTTTCATCCTATAATTGTTCAATTACTTGTTTTCATGATTTCTGCTTCTACCATGCAAAGAATAACTTACTTGATAAATTATTCCTGTTATTGGGAAAAGATTTGTTCTGTCATGGCATGTAGTACCAGAGCATGAATTTCATGCCCTCCTACGCCTATACTATCATAAGGATCAAGCTGAGGATTAGATTTTACTTCAGCCAAATCAATCGACTGAGGGGAGTAACAAAACAAGGAAATCAATGCAGAAGCCTAACTTGTGTCTACTGAATTGGGACACGGCAGCATACAAGGGATGGGTATACGGGCAATTGAACCCCAAAGTCCTAAAAAGGAGTCTGTAAAAGAGCAAAAACATTCCAAAATTTGCGGCGGCCATTATGCAAAATAATGCAGCTTCCTCAACACTTCTCTTACATACAACTTAACTTTATGGACCACAAGTCCCAAACCTTATCGTTTACACTTCCATACGTGCCCTTACAAGTAAAATATGCATGAATTTGAAACTATTGTGGATAACTATGATGCATGGGAACTATTGATAAACCAAATAATGTCTTAGCTATTTTACTAGTTTCAAGTAGCAAACAAGAAATCAATTGAAGCAATTACGAAACGAATCTTTCGTCATTTTGCCCCAAACAATAAATACTAATTGCACAGAAAAATCATATCAACCTACGTTTAAATTATAGTTATAATTTTCAAAAAAAGATATAAATGTAAAAAAATGCCTTACCACCTAATAGCCCACAAAAATCAGAGTTTTAAAGAGTAAATAATTTATTCCACTAATACAATGTACCACTTAATAGTTCAATAGTTCAATAGTTCGGTTTTATTCAAGTGTCTATTATAGCCATTTGCATGAACTGAGTGAGATAAAATGATTGTGGGTTCTAGAAATACACGTCTGAAAAAGATTGCACAGTAAGCATCTCATAATGTCCACATAAAAGAACATGGGCAATATCAAAATTACTTGTTAGACTTTCGAGCATTGATAAAAGAATAAAATGTTTTGGTGTTAATAAAAGCACAAAAAATGGCGTACATACATATTGTAACAATGTCATCCATGTACATTACATTTTTTCATTTATTATCATCCGGATTTATTATTGAAACTCGTATTCTTATCTACAGTTGCAACATTTGATTGACTATGTGACAAACATAAAACTATAATGTGATGTGATGCACGGACGTTATGAGAAATACCGTAAAACCTCGAATAGAGCCTGACCCGCCTCTATAGATTGGTCCCAGCTCCCAGGGTATGTTTGAGCACCCGGTTGAAGACAAAATCTCAATGAATCGAATGGAATTGTCGACGGTGTCTTATAATAATAAATAGAAGCTTCCTCCTCGTCTTCTTTGGAATCCCGGTTCTATTTCGGACTCCTTGCTCAATTCGGGGTTTCACGGTATTTTCATGATAATGCAAGAACTCCATATTTTGATGATGCTAAACACTTAAAAACATTGTACGTCCACACGAAGATTACAATTTTAATTACATGTCACACAATCTAATGCACTTTAATTGCTTGTACATTAGTGTGTGTAATTATACATACATGGTGTAATAATTAATGAATAGTGGCTACAAACAACAAAGGCTAGTGCTTACACGCTACTTCGCTTCGTTTATATAACAGAGTACACAATTTCACAATCCATGCATGTACATTTATAAGAGCTTCCTGATATTATTTTAAAATCTTAATACCTACTTCATTTTGATCTTTCCATTTTGAACCTTCCCCTTTTCCATTTTGATACTGTTTTTTGCAGTAGGTAGAACGCTTAAAACTGTAATATTCTTACACACTCTTTTAACCGTCATCCAAACGGATGAAAGAATATCAGACTAACTAACCTACAGATCCTTTCTTTAAATATAATTTAAATGTTTTAGGTACGTTGTAAAAATTACTTGTAACAGAAACTATAAACATTTCTTTGTATAATACCGAAGGAGCATTTTGGAAGAATAAACATTACATATAAATCTCGTTTCACATTTTAAGTACTTATTCGATGTAAATACTCTAATATCGTCTTTGGCGTTCGTTCAAGGAAGCCAAAGATATTTAACCAGCTTTAAGCATCGAAGTATGCGTTTATCTGCGGATCTTTGAAATATAATTAGTAATTAATAACTGAATACTGTTTTGTTTGCATTAAGGATTATAGGTCCCTGAGTGTGATTGTCGGAGTAAAGATGTCCGTCTTGCAGAACGTGAAGAAAGCAATGGATCCGTATCCATTATTCTGAAAACATAGTGTAACATTAAAAAAATAGGATAAAAATTAACTAATAGTAATGTATTGTATATAGAACATTATTATAAATCATTAACCTGTCGTATGCGGAATCATTTTCGTCATGATTCCAAGGCTGTTCCTCTCCTGATGCAAACAAGATGTAAAATATATTATCCGCTACATATATGACAGCTGCTATAAAAAATATGGTCTTCCAGCTTTGTAAACTCGACTGTAAAAAACATAAAATACTTTAAATAACAAATCACAGGAGTCAGAGGTAAAGTTATTAACATTGAACAATATACTACATAAGAAGAGCAGACTTTAGTTAGGTTTTGGTTAGAAATCAGCTATCGGCCTCAGTCA
>JAQFYB010001168.1:0-36083 GCA_034694085.1 Pogonognathellus longicornis
CAATGTTCAAGTGTTGATAGAGTGTATCTGTATAAAAGTGTTCTGTATGTGAGTACACCTCTGTATATACATGAAGTGTGGCGATGTGGACGTAAATTAGAGCAGAATTGCAGAAAAAGGATTTCCAAGTGGTAAAACATGGAATAACGACATAGAGAATGCGTAGGCCTGGGAAGGAAAATGAAGTGTAGTGCTGAGTTCAGACTATTTCCCATGTCGGTTTTAACTCTAGCTCACATTTTGCACAAAAGCTCGTCATGTTATTATTATTCTACTGCCACGCTGGTTGGTGATTTCGTTTATCTACGAGACGACTATTGCTACCATTACTCTACACACGCGGATGATGGTTTTATTTCATTCTTCACTTACTACATCACAGAATTTATTGTATTTATACAGACACCAAGAGCAAGCTCTATATAAAGAAATAAAAGAATGCCTCAAGCTGATGATGACATGGCAATGACAATTGACAACCCATGACAGCCAGACACATTGTGATGCGCATTCTGTCAGTCACTCTACCACACAACACACTACTTTACTTTATCTCGTCACACTCAAATACAATTACGTCTTTAAATAATGCAATCATGGCCACCACTAGTTCATTTACATACTATACTACAATTATCAGCCCTGTCAGCTAATACCTAATACCAACATAAAGATGCTACTAATAAAATACCTACCATGACTGGCATTGCACATTATACAAAGATTGTAGTTTATAGTAGCAGCTTGGAACATTGTAATGCAAAAAACTATATAATACCCTGTTCCATGTAGCAGCAGTAGTAAAATTATTTCCTTAGACAACTCAAATCTTTAAGCTCTTCACATACACTTGCACTTCAACGAAAAGTTCCTTTCCTTGTACTGTTCAATTTCTAAACTTTGTTCTTGCACTTGTATGAGACAGATTTAAATGAGATTATAATATTAGGTCTTAATAATTGCAGAACTATTTGTAGATACACTCAAGTATTATTTATGTGCATCTATATAAATAATGCAGCACATCTATAGGTAAACAAATGCCCCTAATTTTATTGAAGAGTTCCGTTCATGGCATGTGTAAATCATCTTACAAAATTATTATTCTATTGATTGGTGAATCACACTTTTATTTAAAAATTGTTTATGTGCCTAATGAAACAAGTTTAGAAAAGATTTTTTCTTGAAATATTATAATAGGTTTTCATTGGAGGATACCTCAGAAATGTAAGTATGCACACAGGTTTACAAATGTTTGGAATTTTTATTGAAGAAAAGAGGAAAATAACTATTTGAATCTGGTTTGAGGTGTGTGTTACTGTGTACATTACTGAAAAACAAACTGAGGAGATAGCCAGCTTATTTATGTATATGTGTTTCCCTGAACGGAACGTAACAACATTTGAGTTAAAATGAAGCGAAAAAAGAAGCCACTCTCATCGTCCCCGAAGAAGTAAAGGACTAGACGTGACATGAGTCTCGACATGAAATGTAATATCCCTGAAGGAAAGATATGAAACGAAATGAAGTTGAGTAGGGAATATTATGACGCGAATCGAAATTTAGTTTCTCGGAGTAATATTTACTTGTCCGCTAAGTACACTACTCGCTTCATTGCTATGTTACCACACACACTGTGTACTTTACAAAGTACAAAGTGAGTGAGTGAGCGAGAAAGCATTATCTGCAAATGGGTTTGAAAATAATGACTCTGTAGACTTTCTGTGCATTTACACTAGAGAGTAGCAAAGAGACATAAGAATTGTGTTAAAAGGACTGGTTCTGTTGTATAGGACTCACCACAAGAAAAGTATCACTCAAGCTCCAGTCAACCCGACAAACTGATTAAAGTCAACTGAAAGTAGCCCACAATGAGTCGCTGAGAGAGAAAGAGAGAGAGAGAGAACTAAACGGAGTACAAAAATATAAGTAGACACGAAAAATACGAAGAGCTTGAGCAAAGTAGCACCAGTCAGACCAGATACGACAGCTTAAGTATTTTCAATAAAAAATATTTGCTTTAATAATACACTCTGGAGTAAAGTACACAAGTCGACTATAGCTAACTTTTTTCTCTTTTTTATTCTTTAGTAGTACTCTATGGTGCAGTCTGACAGCGAGGTCACTAAAGTGTGATACTACAATGTAAGTGTTGCTGTAAATGCACTGGAAAGATGGACAGGAGCAATAATAGCCAGAAGAACTGAAATCACGAAATATTATGGAAGAAGCCTCGAGAAAAGGCGTGGGTTGGACGAACACTGACACAACAAAGCGAGGCAACAAACACTTCACCGTTGCTGCCCGATCTGCACTCATTCATCAACTAAATGCCTGGTCCGCTTCAACATTCAAGGCAAAACTGGAACTCAATCCATTTATTTCTCTGTCTACATATCAAAGAGACAGTCCAACTCTTCAACTGGAAAAGGAAAACTTTGGATCCACAAGACGAAGTTTGCAGCATTCGTGAAGGATTGAATTAAACCAAACAGACAGATCTCTTCTTCCTCGGTGTATATAAATTCAAAAGCCACATACAGATTTACCGTATCCTTCTATATAGACAAATTAATTGAAAATGCAGGAACTGCAAAATATCGAAATGACACGTTGTAAGCTTCTCGACAACACGTTCAATTCATTTTCATCCAATCCTGCCCAAAAGTACCACTTTAACTTTGACTGGACTAGGTAGTAAGTAAATATACGCAGAACTAGCGGTGCAGAAAAGCTTAAAAGTCTTACAAGACTCACAATCAGAGGCAGTGGAGGTTTACGTCATTTAAGTCTTAAGTGTATCGAAATGAATGAGAAAAGCAATGCTTAAGCCAGGGTAGGCTAGTTAAAAAATAAATATCACCACACTTATGCTGAACACATCACATTTATAAATTAATGTGAAAAATTATTGTAAAAAACTTAACATGATAAGAATACAGAAAGAATTGTGCACGAAGTGCAAATTAAGCCCTCCATCAACTCTCGGACCAATCCTTTACATTCTGTGTGTAGAGTACACAAGTACTGCACGAAACTAAACTGCTAATGTCAAACTTAAGTCTAAGATGCCAAGAGTGCAAAAACTACAAATAACAAGTTAAATTCTCCACTTCATGGTTTCAACTAGTATTTATACCATACATCAAGTTGGATGTTTAGAAAAAGTGCCCACAGCTTTACGGGAATGTCCAAAGCTCGATATTTCATAATGTGTTTCACTCGAGTACATTAATAGTGCCTACAAATGCATGTGTGTGTAAACCATAATGTATAATGCAGTTTTCCTTCCTTAGTTAATTTCTTCATACATTTTCAAGTTAGGTAGTAATTTAAACTTGTCTCAGCATTTTGTTGCCCCAAATGACATTGCATGGAAAGCAACATTTAATCTCATAGCTCAACTCAAAACTCTTCGGTTTAACCCATACAGTATATTATCACAAATCACTCTTGTTATACAATGCACATGTATATAGATAGTATTTATAAAATACACACGTAATATGTGTTCATGAATAAGGATACCGAATACACAAAGAAATCAAGTCATGCTATCTATTTGTAAGTGCTCAACATTTCTACATACAGAGTTCTACCAATGCATACTAGCACTGTCATTAGTAATCTAAGGACATGACCCCAAATGTGCAAACTGCATCATTTGCCTTTGCTCCCATTAACTTTTATTTTGCTCTCATTATGAAAAGTAACCAATTCTATACAAAGTGATGGGACAAAGTCAGTTTTAAGTTCTATATAAATAAAAAACTACAACACTTTTATCGACATGATACATGAAACTGTTATAATTTTATAATGTACCTACATTCTTCAGGAAAGTGAAGCCTGGACAGATTCATGGAATGAATATTTTTCTGCATGTAGTAAAACAGCAGCTAGAATGACAGACTTCATTGCATTACATTACCCTTGCATTAATCAAATTGTGTGTACGTCTAGGTAGGTATTAGTTGAGAAAGATATAGTTGCATGTAAATGTGAGCAAATAACTTTTCAGTGTATTATGATATCAGTAGTAGCCCTGTGGCCCAGCACATTATTGATTAAGGTAATAAATGATTATATCAGTTTGAAAAATATGTGTAGTAATAGTAGAAGTAAAGCAGCAGCTCCATGATAACATTATTATACACTGTTGTGTGGAATGCATGTACACACATGTGAGTAGATGACTATGTATTCATTAAAATCTCCAATTTCATTCCCCATTGTAAACTTTGGTCTTAATGACTTGGTCATTCCGTCCTATTAAGTAATACGAGCATGAAATGACATTCCCTTCATTCTAAATCTAATGAAGACTGAGTAGGCGATGTTGCTAAGCTTGGTTGACTCTCCAGTTGCTTTTTCCTTTGATACATACATCTAGTTAGTATAGGTAGGTAGTAGGTACCTGTTATTTAGCACACAACTATGTATACCTATTCTTATATTGTATAAAGCAACCTGGAATGTATTATTTCAATAATATTTGGTTACAGTAAATGCAACAATATTTAAATATACCATTTTCTATATGATATATAGAACTTCCTTCTTCACTGTAAATAGCTACACATTAATACATAGCGAGCGTAGTTTTATAGGAAAATTTGAATATCCGTCAAAATACTAATAAATGCAAATCCCTTTATTGTTCTATAGTAGGTGTAGTTTATGATAAAAGAGTAAATAGTATTTATTCCATTGTGTGGTTGTGTGTATAATATAACTTATATGTATATAGTACAACACATGCTCATGTGAACTTGAATGGCAGAGTTATGTTCATCAGATCACATTATAAAGAGCAGGGAATGATGAAAAACAAAAGCTGATGTTTGGACTTGTACATATGTATGAGCAAAAATCAAAAGCTTCTACATCGCATTTGCTCATTTCGCAAAAAATCCGAGTGTTCCAACTCGAACGAACGTTCCAAGTCAAGTGAAGTCTAAGGAAAGGTCATTCACACGTCAGCAGAAAAGTCTAAGCGTGTACGCCGAGTGGATTGGATAAGGTGGTGGTCTGGTGCTGAGTTGGTTGGCAAGCAGACTGGCTTCAATTGAATGCCATAAGAATGCTCTAAGATGGATGGATGGATGAATACAGCAAAATATTTGCCATCACTCTGCCCCTGTTCTTCTGTGGCTCTCAACTCCTAATAACATCCCTATATTTCCACTTATAAAATATATCTCATGAATTCAGAAATCATACCAATACTTGTCTCAAATCTCAATTCTTCATGAATACAATGTCATAATCAGCCCAGTCTCCTTAAACTCGCTTACCTAAGGCTTTTGGACTTTTCCACATTATTATGCATCTTGTAGGTATTTATAGAAAACCTATCGCCAACAAAGTCCGTAACCTTCATTAGACTTAATCATCTACATGTACCTCAAAATTGTAATGGTTTAATTTAAATGAGCGTAGGTACAAAAACTAAATAATAAAATTACGAGATTAATTTCATGTCAATCATTTCACAAATTAAGGTGCTAAACCCTTAGACAGCTGCAGATTAATTACTATACTAAATTCAGTTCAAATATACTACAAAAATATTTAAGAAAATGTCATTGAAAAACTTTTCTGCGTAGGTATGTACAGATTTGTGTGTTGCGTATTACACTTGATACTACAGCGAATTGCCGCACCTCAAATTTAAGTGTAAGCGATTCTGTGCATACAGCACATGACAATCTGCACTGTTTGGTGCATGGACTCATAAAGTTGAACAAAGCTCCCATTAGCTATTCAACATTCATCCACACCAAGTGTCAAATAATTCCAAATCCATCCAATACTACAAAGACTTGAGAGCAGAAACAATCTGTAGTGCAGCAGTGTACTTTTGTTAGTTGAGAAAGACTACATGGGCTTGTGCCGACTTGAACGTATGCTTTGCTAATACTTATACAACATAGATAGTACTTACATAGGTACTAACAGTTTACAACTCCCAGCTAACTCTTAGAACTGAGCTGCTATTAGTACTTTAGGAATATTTAAGACGACGAGAGCGACAGCACATCACAAACCACTTGTATCATCAAGAGGCTAATCTACATCACATCATATAATACACCATACACACCCCATGCATACAAAACATCCAAACTAAACGAAATCTGCTGTACTTAAAAGCAGGAGCAATAGCAACGAAAACTCCTCTACTAAATATCACATTCAAGTGTAATTTTCTCTATATTTTTATTTTACTGCAAGTACAAGTATCACCATCTTACAAATACACATATCTATTACAGACATACATATTATATCCAGTGTAGAGAACTTTGTAGTAGTTCACAAAAAGCAATTACATACACATAGCACACATAGGGAGATAAGTACTTGCGATATGTACGTCATCATGATCTAATGTTTAATGTAATAACGATAGTGTATGTAGTAACAGTATCCATGTGGATACACATACATTATACACCAAATGTTCTCCATTACTTACGTTGAGAGCAATAGGAAACATCGTAGTGGTGGCAATGGGGCTCTTGCTTACTTAAGTAGAGTAGCACTCTTAAGAACAGAGTTATGGAGACTGTAAGGATATTCTTTAATAATATTATGCACTAGTTCGTGTGACGCATTGCTATTAGCATCATTACTCACGTTTAGCATGAATCGAATATAAAACAAAAACTCGGTTTGGTTTTAGTAGTGTGGGGCATGGCATAGTAGTGTTGATATGAATTCTGTGCAGTTAAAGCACATAAAGACTTATGCTAGTTAGTATACTACGTCCAAATCTGCTGCTGGGCAATCCTATGCAAAAACGAGAATTACGACAACTAACAGTGGGTTATATGCAGTACTCGTGTGAGTGGAGTATTTTATATGCAATGGCATAGTACGCGATGCGATGAGATGTTACTAAAAGCAGCTTTTTTGCTCTTTTCTAAACTCTCCTCCCGGCGAAATAATAATATTGATAATGGTACTGTGTGATGTTGAGGTGGATTTGGAATTTGGAACTGAACTCACAACCTTCTCAGTTCTTCCATGTACATTCTTGGAAATTGTTAATGCTCTTTGCTGAATTCATTTTGCACATATGTATAGTAGTTTTAGTGCTCGTACTCGTGTAGCATAGTAGAGGTGTTTGCTTAATTCAGCTATTTGTATTGGTATGGTTGAATTTACTATGTGGATTTTCTAATAGTACCACAGTATCATTCTGCATCATGAAATTATTCATAAAGTAAGTAGTAGAACTCTATCTCCATTTTCATGTTTGGTTGTGTTACATACACATTACACCTACCTATTTAATTTTATTCGATTCGAGCAAGTTGATAAGCCATGGAATATTATTACCAAGATTCTTTCATCCTTTCACCTATAAAACAGTTTTGCACTCTGTGGTCTCTTTTGGAATATTGCTATAAACCTCTGTTTGTGTCTATGTGTATGTGTACAAATGATATGGAACACTCGCTTGTATTTTTGTATGTGTACTACTTTTGTATTTGATACACAATGCAGCACATGTGAACACACGCACATTCATACATAACATTAGCTTACTTATTGTGTTGCTAAAAAATATATTCTTTCCACTCTCGAATATTTTAAGTACTATGTATACAAAAGCACACAAAGAGAGGAATACAATAATTGAATTAAGCACAAGGAAACAACAAATTATTAGAAAGACAGTGAAAACACACCTGTGGGAGGAACATCATTGTATATTTTTAGTTTTATAGTAACAAATGATAAATGCTGAACTTTAAACTTCACAATCGCAGTGTGTTTAAGGTATACAGATAGGTGAACAAATTACAATTAAAACAACAATTTAAACTTCACAATCGTAGTGTGTTTAATAACAACAAAAAACAAAGAGCAAACAAAAGTTGACAATGCGTAGGCACTTGACAATCAATTCCTGTGAAATTCCTTCTTGTCGTCAACCAAGGCGTACTACTCCAAGTTTATAAATACTAAAGCCCAATCAAGAACATTTTGCAGCGTACATTATAGTACTACTTTGCGAAACTGAACATGACAGAGTTGAATGCAGTCACACAATAACACACTTAAACAAACAGGCATTTCACAGAATATGCGAAAACAGGAAATGAAAAAACTTGGAAGTGGACGCAGTGTTTGCATACACTACATATTTTAGGATTAATTAGTTCCATGTAAAAGACTACATGTTAAACACAGACTGCATGAACCTACAACACAAAACTACATACTAAATAGTGTGTGTGTTTGTTAAAGGTAAACGTAAATGAAACAAGTATAAAATAGAACTAGTATAAAATTGCAGCACACTCGCAGAATTTGTTCGTTCTGCTGAAGACGACGACTGACTAACTTTGAATGCCGGGCACAAAAGAGTTTAGTAGGTAGACCAAGATAATACCATTATAATGAACAATTCAATCTTACTCGTATAAAATGCATGTATAGTATAAAAGTATGACGGCAAGGCAAGGTAGACGGAGCACATTACTTAAAAAGCTCTACGCTTTACGCTTACTACGATATTATACGATGTGGTTGTTTGCGCTGGATTATTGGTTAGTATTCTGCTGTGCTATTCCTAAGTATGTGGTACACAGGTAGGTACACACAAACACTACTAGGCTAGTTTTTCACATACACACATACATACCTAGGTAGCTAACATATAAAATAAGTTGTAAAGTCGTATGCATACACATTACACACAGTACGTATAGAATAAGTAGTTGTGTGTTGATAATGAAGACGAAGAGAGCCAAGCCAAGTTAAAACAAGACAGAAACGACTTAAATGTTAATCTATCCATTGCACTGCATGTGTATCTACACATGCCACTTATTGTTATAGTTAGTTAGTTAGCACACACAGTTCTTGTAGTCTTGATACATAGAAATGAAACGAGTTTTCTTGGTCTTCACAGAAGAGGAACGATGAAACTGGCCAGAAAAGAATTTCACATTATTGTACTATACTCTACCTTTGCATTGCAAAGCATCACAGCAAGGCACACATTGTATTCAGCATAAAATATATTACTATTCCATTGCATTATTAGTATTCCTTAGTAACTACAATCTTGTAATAATCATATAGTTAATAGTACAGTGTTAAAGCAAAAGCACAGCCACGAACAAATACTAGTTAAATTATTACACGTATGTATGTGTATACAGTATAGAGTAATACTCTGCATACTGGTAGTGGTAGTAGTAAAGTCCAACAATATGAGTAGCATATAATATACAATAACATAAGCATTAGTATACAGCATACTAGCTTTTGTTCATCGCATCACACAAAACACGCAAAAAAATCACAAGGTCAACTTAAAATCCAGCTTATAGGACTATAATATGATGATAGGGTTTAGTAAGTTACGCAGGTATAAACTCTGTTTTTCTAACCACTACGACTTCACACTCCTGCAATGTAGTACATGTATGTAGGTAGGTACAATACAAGTTTCAATAATGCTTCATACATTCAAGATCAAGATTATAACATAAATGACCATTCCCTTATTGCCTACAATTATATACGTTTTACATGTAGAATTTATTTTTCTAGTACTATTGTTGTTGTAATAATATTTTCTTAAGGAGCAAAGGGCATAGGTAAAAAGAATGAGAAAGAGTCAAGTTGAAGCAGACGTGTAAAAGTGTAGTTATGGTTAGTATAGGTGCTCGTACAGATAAAGACTGGCTGGACTGGATGAGGTTGGCTAAATCAAAGCCAAACCACAAGCACTTGCCATGCTGCATTGCCA
The DNA here is from genome assembly GCA_034694085.1 of Pogonognathellus longicornis. Classification (NCBI taxonomy): domain Eukaryota; kingdom Metazoa; phylum Arthropoda; class Collembola; order Entomobryomorpha; family Tomoceridae; genus Pogonognathellus; species Pogonognathellus longicornis. Next base: position 9,776 of record JAQFYB010001168.1, read on the forward strand.
TGCCACAATCATGTCAAAGCCCTACTGCCCACTCCATAACAATTGGATATAACTCCTATACAAGCAAAGAGCTTTGTAATTGTAATCATATGCAAGTTACTATAATAAAGGAGAAGACTTGAGATACATTTACTCTGAACATCAAGTAATTTCCTTGCTTGGCCTATCTCAAAGAATTCTACTTCGTTAATGGGTTGCTAAAGCCAAGGAGTTACTTATTCTATCTGAACACCAAGAAAAAGAAACAGAAAAAGAAGAATGAGCAAAGAAGAAAAGAAACTCAAAGAACTGGATGGATATAATCTCTGAGTGTAGGTTGAAGTCAACACATACGAATCAGATGCATATAGAAACAGAAAATGAAAAAATAATAATTGAACTCGAGTGAACAGCTGCAATCTGCATCTTTCGTTTCTTTATGGATAGAATTCTACAACATTACTCGAGCAGCTCGCTCTCTCTCTGAACAACTGACTCGTAAAATCCGACTGACGAGATGAGGTGTGTGCCAATGAAAAAGGCAAAAATATTAGACACAGAGTCAAAAATATTATCGTGTCGAGACCAAACTAGCTGTGGTTACACTTGTTATGTTGTACAATGTGTAACAGTATGTAGGTACGTAGTACTAAATTAAAATCCTTACTAAGATCACTACTACTATACAGATGATTATTATTATGTGTGCATGCATTATTACTATTACGCTGCACTTGCTTCGTATGCTTAAGCTCAGGTTTTGTAAAAACGTGCTCATTATACGAAATCATTACCATCTTTGCATCGAGGACTGGGAATGCTTTGAACTTTTGCTCGTTTTCTTTTCCATGTCTTTGTGAGAGATGAAAAGATAAGAGAAATGAAAATTCATATCGAAAGTTTTTCGACAACTCTTTTTAAACCTACTGTCTCAAATACACATTAAAAACCTATACAGAGTCAAGAACTACTGACTGAATGCAGTTTAGTACTGTCTGGTTCACTCAAGTGTGACTTGTAGACCAATGGACGTTCGTTTAATTTTGTTATGAGAAAATTTTTAACCTTTTTCATAGGTAGGTATTTGGTATGTATCCCATTTTCACTTACTTGGATGTAAATTATATATAATTTTTAACAATGAAATAATTCTTAGTAGATAGTATTTTTGAGTTAGTGTCAATTCGAAACAATATGACGGTTTTGTAACCAGTCATGTGGATGAATTGATGGGTTGCTAATAAAAATAGAGTAGAGTGAGCTGCAAAAGAGTATTGACAGTTTTATGCCTCGAGCTGACTTCATTTCTTCCGAGCGACAAGTTACATTCATCTTACATGACATGACAGACGTACATGACTTTATAACCGATGTGTATCACTTTCTTCACCCTTATACACCACACTTTATTTCCCCATACACACATTACTACTATTTCAACCTATAAACCCACATGTGAACACAATGTTCAGCAATAAGATTCAATGAAGAATGTTTGCATGTCAATTTTGGAAACTTTTTTCTTGCGGTGTAATGTGTTTGTATAGACATATAAGTATAAGTTGTTAACAGCACACTATTTCGCATTTTGTAACGCGCAATGTACTTACTGGAATGCACTACATGCCATATTATCTAACCTTATTTACATGGATATCCGGTTAATGATAATAAATAATAATATACTGTTTACCTTTGTTAATTCTAGTGTTTACAAGACATTTACTACATAACTAGCAGCGACAAGTTGTAGACACAATTTCTCATGACAAAATGCACGAAATATGTAATTCAGTAACCTGCTCCATATGCAACTGAAAAACATGAACTAAATTAGACATAGAATATTTCAAATGCACACAGAGAGCTAATAAAAACTCATGTCATGAATGCATTTAGCAAAAAAAAACACCCTTGGGTATAATTTCGTTTACTGCATTTAGTCTTTATAGTTCGTTGAAGGAACAGGTCAATTATTAGAGTAGTAGACATTTATTATGTAACTATTTGTAATAAAGTACTGTAGAATGTACACGAAGATTGAAAACTCTTTAGGGTAAGTGAAAATACTGGGAGCTTTCATTCAGATTCTATTAACCTGAATTTGTTGGCATAAAATGGTAAAGGTAGCCAATAAAATTCATTACTGTCAGGGCACGGGCGTATTACACGTTTAAAGATGCTTACAGTGTAATAGGTGTATGCAGTAATACTATGCCTCGAATTTCGATATAATCGATAAAACATTACATCAGTCAAGTGTGTAATACACGTTAGCATAATTTTTTATAGTTTCACATCATCTTCAGTCCACTTTTATGTGCATAGACATTTAACAGACACTAAATGTTTTTGTATATAGATAGTTGCATGTAATACCGCGTTGGTTACTAATACCAAAGTAACTATATAGTAACTTTTTTGATACTGCATATCATGTAGCTCTATGGCTCCTTCACAAACAAGTGCACTGAGCAGCATTTATTAGGAAGATAAAGTTTTCGTAGGAGAAACGGTACTGATGCATTTGGCAAGTTTCACAAAACTCTAATCAGGTTACAGTAGTTGACTTACAGGTAACTTAACTACCACTAATGTCGAACAACACAACATAACTGACCATGAGTGGGATGAGTATACGGGGCAAACACATAGCAGATGCAATTCGATAAAGCACAATACAAACATCTTCTTCAGCAGTCAAAACTACAAAGACGAGAAATATGATACTGAATAGCAACTCATGGCTGTGGAAATCTAGCTCTTTGTTGTGAATAAGTGAGCTAAAGACGATATTACTTTGTTCGTACAAGTAAAACAAACTGTTTGCTCGGCCATATGTAATATCAGATGCTATATAAGGAATATTACCTAAACTTGAACTGTATAAGCATAGAACTCACACGAAACCAACACACATCCTTGTTATTTCCACTGGTATCGCATAAGGCACTACAATGCATATAGTGTGTATGCATACCTAAGTAAGGATTAAGTAGCAAAACAAACGAGCGTAAAGACTACAAGAAACTTATACACTGTCTGCTCCCATCAAAGTCACTTACTAAATCGAAAATGCTGTTTTTGCCGTTTTTCGATCTTGTTCTTTTTCAATGTAGTATTGCACTACAACAGACAACTCTTAACTTATATTAGTAAGAGATGAACAATTTTTCGACCTAGTGAACCCACGCTTTTCTTTCCACCTTAAGCTTAAGTAGTCAATGAAAAGTTTCGTTATTTACGATCTACTCTACAACCAATTAACAACTACAACTGCCTACATCATAGCACCAGTAGGTAACTACATTAGTATTGACTCCATAATTACTGTTCTCTATGTACCTAACCACATGGAATAGGTTGTCTATAATATGAATATGACTACCCATACTATAAAATAAAATATGTAATTGATCGTGTATAGTGTTTAATACTAATGCACTATACTGCAAAATACATGTAGCACACAGTAGTATATTTTTATTAGTCTTCCTACACGTTATTATTATTAATATTGGCATTTGAAGAATTTTATTCAATTTATATAAACATGAGCCAGGCTGTACTGTGTACCTAACGAGGTATGTATAGTATGTAACAGCTACTGCTTACTACATACCTATACAGAACTACAACATACACAGTGCATTGCTTTTAGTTTTCTCACAAAAATTGTAGCAGTGTGATAACAATTACCGATTCTTGAAACTGTAACTTTGATCTTAATTACTGTTGTGTGGAGTAGTAGTTCAGTTAGAAGGGTAGTTTATAAGGCGGTGGTTCATATCGTGACATGCAGACATCAAGAGCATTTAAAATGAATGAAAATTGTCTGGTGTGGTAGGTGCAACAATGAGAAGATGAAGAGGCAGGAACTTAACAGCGAGAGTACTGTATGTATATCAATTAAACACACACTGTTGTGAGACAACAACGTAGCTGGCTAATACAAAGAGGATGGTTGGTTGATGTGTGTTTACACTTTAGAAAGAGTACTAGACGAAGAAACAAACATTAGTTCTACACACAGGACGCCCATCAAACATCCATCACTCACTCACTTACCACTTGAGTCATTGTCAGTTATTTAGTTGTTTACTTATTTAGCTCGTAAAAATAAATAGTCTTCACAATCCACGCTATAAACGATTTACTCAGATATCAAAAAGCAGGGTACAGTACTACAGCATTCCCATAGAAGACTTTAAGGTTAAGACTGCTGCTACCATTGCATTATAGCATTGGGTAGATAGAAAGAGATACTAAATACTTTTATTATCACTACTGCACTACCTATAAAGTAGAATACGAAGTAAAGTGATACACATTACATGATATCCTCCTTTGACATTGTTTCCCTTGCTTTCATGTTTCTGTAGCTATCTCTCCTAGTAATTGATACTACAAGCTGTAAAAGTAACTTTATACGAGAATTTCATCTACTATTGTATCGTCTTTTTTAGCAGAAGCTGCTGTAACAGAATAAAGTTAAGTTGTGAAGTTAACGACATCATGTTACATATAAATACCTAAATGCTACCTAAACACAAATATCTGTAATACGTTACGTTGTATAAACGGAGGAGACAAATTCTTCGGCCATATAGGGGATCTGTTTTTGGTGTCTGGTATTTGTATCAAGGCTGTATTTAGAGGGTGGCAAAGAGGCATTGCCCTCCGCCGAAATCGAAAAAATAGGTTGTTTTTCCAAAAAGGTGCAAAAAATCGGTAAATTTTTGACGCTACGCGCGAATTTGATTCATTTTAGATTGATTTTGACCTAATATAGCTCAAATTTTTCGCCCTACGCGCGATAACAGACACTATTGTGCATCATGTATGTTTCCCCCTCCGAAACGGAATCCTAAATACGGCCTTGATTTGTATTAAATACATAGATAAACCTCTATCTCTGTATATAGTATAGTCAAAGAAAACTAAAAAATTAACATTGCTATCTCAAGCAAAGAAAACAGCAATCCCATTTATATGATTATTATTATGAGCCTTTACGGAACAGTTTCCTCCTATACTTTCGTGTGTGCTAACATTGTTGTAAAGAGTCAACCGCTGGTCGTAGTAACAGTAGTGTAGGTACAATGTATAGAATGTATTATTACATAAAATATGCAAGACAGCAAACAATAAAATAGTATTACATTTACTGCCAAGAAATGGTTGATGAGAAAAAGTTGGAGTAAAAAGTGACATCCTATTTCTAGTATTGACTGACTGAAATGAATTGCATGCGAATGCGACTCGTCGAACATTAGTTGAGTTAGTAGAGGAATAGGATGCACCCATTGTGTATTATTTTTTATTGGTGTGTACTGTATCTCTGTGTTATATTGTGTGTACTTTTTTCTACTGCGATATCATACATCTTTTTCAGAAAACACTTCTTGAATTGCATGTTACAGCAAAAATCTAGAATTACTGGTATACACTAGTTGTGGTACTACTACTCTACTAAGTAAAACCGTAGAAAAACTGCTACACATACTAATATGTAATAATGCTATGGTCAGACTATAGCATTAGTTTTTTAGCACTACCACAATCATTTTAGAGTTCAGTAGTAAAGTTGTAAAGCTATGAACCAGTAGAGGCACCCATGCGAAAAGGGTAAAAAAATGTACACAGTTCTTCCAATGCAATGTTATTCAATACATTCAGAATTCCTATATACACGCAGTAGGCATAATAATAATATAGGTATATTTTGCAAACATGGAAAATCTGGCTTCTGAGAAATGACGGGAAACAGCATAGACCACCCATTTATAGGAAACCAATTTCTATTTTCTTTCGACTGTTTCTTTGCTAATAGGATGCATAAATGTATGAAATTGTAGCAATCTAAATACTCGTTTTGTTAATATCCGTATACTTGGGGAATTCTTTCTTTTCATTATTATTTGCACACTCAAACTCAAATCATTTGCTTCTAACTGAATTAACTAGTAAAATGTTAAGCACCATGCTGTACCTAATGAAATAATATCATCACTAATACTGTGTTTCTTACTTAACCAACTACTTTATACTTACATTCTAGTAGCAGCATGCACGATAGAAAGAAAACGAGTGATCCGTTACGTTTCCGCCGTTTGCCACAAAGTGATAATTATTATTGTTCCATTAAATCGGATTGCGAGAGTTTGCATATAGAATTACGTGTATTAATTTAGCCCATTTGATGTGATTTGACTTTCGGACACTCCTTTGCCATACAAAATGGATATTATGTAACATTAACTTTTCCTATAGAATTTAAATATGCTTTTAAGGCATTTAAAACTCTGTGGCTGCTACTAGTTAATGTTTTAAGTGGACGAGGCAACTTAAGACATTTGTATGAATCTGGCCTTTTACTGTGTAAGTGCACATTCTCAACTACTTTGTAAGTCAGAGACTTGAAAACACACAAAACAAATCAAGTTTCTTCCCTCTTTCATTATTATTGCTTCTTGACGTTAGTTAGAGAACGTACATTTTAACTCTCTTGCTCCCGTTTCCTCCGCACAACTACTTGTACAGTACACGGTTATTATCTTTATTCCCATTAGTACATAGTGGAATAAGTTTGCCTTTGCACTACTTTAATGAAAGTCTAGACATAAAATAACAAAGAACTCAACGGGAGGGTGTATAAAGTCTATAATATTATGGTCTTCGTTGTACTAGGAGCAGCAGTCTAAATAAAAGACGATAGTTAAGGCAAATATGGATGTCTCTGCTTCACCGTAGCCAAAACAATTCACAACACAACTACAAGAAAATCCTGCAACTTAGTAGTTATAGTATAACTGAGCGATGTAAATGGCAAATGGAAAATGAAATGTGGTTCTATATCACACACTAAATCGTTGTAATAATAATAATAACAGCCAAAATAACTAGAGATAATAATATGAAATTGCACAGCAAAGCATAAACAACAACCCATGCACAATGCAATGTTGTTATGTACTTAGTACTTAACTGCCTACCTATAGCTGTAATGCTATGCACTCTCCTTGTATAACAACAGCACATCTTCCTCCACATCACTAACATATATTATTACATCCTTAAGTCTGTCGACTTAACATTCTTCCTAGTGTAAGCGAAATTATAATTTGCAGAGTCAACTTACTTGTTTACAAAATGTATAATATTGTGTATGTATATTGCACACAGTTATGTGGATGGAAAATAGAAGTGTTTTAAGTTAATGTATGTAATACGTTAATTCATGAAAGAAGGAGACAGGCATTGCTAGAAACTACAAAGTAGCAGATATGATAATATTTTGCTGCATTAGATGACATGACATTTACACCGGCAACCTCCTGCCTGTCTCCCTTGAACGTAGCTCTCTGCCTGTCCCGCTGCTGTTGAGTCCGTCTATGCCATTAACTCTTCCTCTTTTATTTTTTCCGGGTGCCTTCCTTTTCTAAAGCAGATTCCAAACACAACACACACAGAAACACATAAACAGATACGTAGATGTTGCTCGTAAGGTACTTAGGACTTGCAGTTACTCCATATAAATAATTCATAACTATGCATGTATGTACACAAAATATTTTGCAATTTAGTCAAGTTGGATTTGCCTTGCATTCCTGGTTTGCTGCTACTGCTGCTGTTTCTTTCTGGTGTGTTATGGCTGTGTCTCTCAAACTACACTCTGTCTGCATTTATTAAATGGAAAGGTGAGAGACATACTGAAGAGAAGAACTCGAAATGAACTGCTACACTGCACTGCGGTATTTTTATCTCTTTACATGGTATTCTGCCTCTCAGTTCATTTCTGACTGAGTGATGATGATTATTATTATACCATGCGACGACCCTCCGACTGAGACAGTCAAAAGACTAGAACCTAACCATGCTCTCTGTGCAGACACACATTCTTTCTTACAGTAGGTAATATATAATATACCTATAATGTATCTCACGTACTTTGTAGACTTATACTCTAAAGAATAATACACTGATATAATCCGATGCATGCAGGTGATGTCATTTCTCTAGCACAATGCATGCTTAGCTTAAGTTATGGAGTACAGTAAGATGACATGTATTATCTCTGCAGCTGCTATCTCTAAGTAGAGTCACTTAAATCGAATTAAATCAGCTTTATCTTAAATGGTTCATCTAAATCGCAGTTGCTTGTATGGTATATGGAGGATTCGTTACTTGTAGGTACCTAATAATTAAAAACTCGTAGTAAATTGTTCCTGTTGAAATTATTCTTAGTTTACAATGTGACCAGGGTTTACCAGAATTACCACTCAGAGCGTTAAACCAGAAATCTAATATCTGTTCAACAGAATATCAATTATATTTTATTGTTACTAATCGTAAAGAAATTTCAAATCTAACAGAGTGGGTGATAATTTCAGAAAGTTTATCCATCAACACAATCCATCACTAGTAGTATAGTAAAAATATGTAGGTACGAAATATAGGAGTTTTACTTCTGAGAAATAATTTGGCACTGATATATTGTATTTATGTACACGCATTGCTATAAAAAACGTAACAATGAATTTTGTTAATAAACACAATAGCATAATAATATTAGCCGTGAATGGAATATAATATGACTGTGTTGTTGGTTAGCTACAAAGCAATAAAATATTGCATATCGCAGGGAAAAGCTGAGTAAATTACTCCACAATTTTTATGCCTTGATTGTATGGTTACCTTGTCATTGTGGTAGTATCAGCAGTGGGATATAAATATGCAAAATGCAAAGTCACATAGGGACATCACACACTTTGATTTGCTACTACGTGACCACCAGCACAGCAAACCAACAGCAAAATACCGTGACCTTTAAATCTCACAGGGATATCTATTCATTGGTGTTGCTGCATGGTGATGGCGATTAGTATTGGATTCCTTTGACTTGGTGTTGTGTTATTGTTGGCTATCTGATTCTGCTAGTGCTAAAAAGCAAAGCACCCGTACTGCTACCATGAGATGATAAGTAGCAATACAACAACACATTGTAGCATAACATTATACAATGCTATACGGTTTCGCATTGTGTTAAAGTTAAAGATAATAGTATATAGCTGTGTACTTATTTGTTTGTTATATTATATGCCCTATACGATACAATGCCTTATTTGCTCGTAGAAGAATTAGCAAACAAAAATCATATACATAGTATGTAAGTACTAGATCAATACAATATACAAAGAGACCACACCATTGTCTATAACAGTATAATTAGGTATGAGCAAAAATAAACAAAGATTATAGGTTGAAGAATAATAACGTGGTAAGGATTCTGCATTGATTAACAAAGCTATAACCTTATCAGATCAATCATTATGCATTAGAATCATTTACTTATCTATTATTTGTATCTCCAAGTAAAATTAAATAGCACACCCACACAAACACAGTTTAAACTACAATGCAAGCACGGACACTCTCTCCTTATTTATTTCTGAATGCACCTGAGGCATGTTTGCTAGGTTATACTAATATTGTTCATGAGACATTTATATGTTTATGCAGTCAGTGGGTTTGTGTGTGTGTTGGTTACGTTGCTATTTGCTATGTCGCTTATGATTGCTTTGCATTATGCAGACATGCTAAAAGCTCGAGGTAAATAATTAATATGGTAAATAAGCTCATTGTATATTGAAATGGAAAGAATGATGCCTTAGGATCTAGGCAAAGGCTATAAGTTTAACAAGTATTATTGTACAGTGATTAACATGTATGCTTCACATGCCTTTATACTGTAATAATATTTAGGCACGGCCAATTACTCGCAGCTATTATTTCAGACAAACAATGAAACTGACATGCGAAAACATTGCCGACAGGAAAAGGAAAATCAACACGAGATTGAAAAATGAAGTACGTTCTTATTACACTAAATACACAAAAATTGTCTTTATTTGTTTTTGATGAAGTGTGTAAAAATCTCTGTAACATCCTTGACATTCAAAAGAGTCATTTGATGGTAGAGGGGTTTTTATTCCCATTTATACGACTGTTTTAATGGTATGCCCAGCCCACCTAGTACTATAACACCAAGAGCAGCCAAGGTTGCACAAGGCCTAAAATGAAACTTCATATAGCTGGAAAAGTCATCGAGATTGTTACTACTAATGTAAGTGTGTGCATAGTTACAGAATCCGGAGATATAACGATTGGCACTACTGACTGAGTTATTTAACTCTTGATGCAATCGCACAATGAAGAATTCGGTGAGCTGAGTGTAGAGGCATTGGAATAAATGGCGGTGATGGCATCACAGGGTAGTTAATTCCTTTTGATCTGAATACCACTACGTCTATCTCTATCTCTGTGCTATTTTTAACAGACGGCCAGAGATTATTTAGACAAGCGAAGACATTTCTCTACCCTGTGTATCTAGTTCCGTTTAGTTATCTATCTCATTTATATTATACACGTTAATCTCTGTAAATCTTTTTTGACTATTCTTCTGGCTTATCTTTTCATCTCTCAGTTTCAATTCTTACAGTATAGTAGCTATAGAATAGGGCTACCTAGTTTTCATTTCAAGATAGAATTCTTATTGTAACACAGATCAAAGATATAAAAACTTAAGGTACTTTGTAATACACACTCGTATGTTATACCTAGTAGATCTGTATGACGATCATCTCATCCTTGGTGTTTGCGATGATGTGTGATTACAAAAATAAATTGCAGTTAAAGATTTATTATTTGATACATAGGCGACTTTTGTAAAACAGACTGAACAGATGTCGAATGTTTGTTATGAAAAGGCAATGTGAATAAAAATGACTTTGAATAATTTACCTGAAAAATTTGGCATGACTCTTTATACTGCAGGGTAGTAGCTTTGGAGAGCATAGTCAACATTTGCACTCGTGCTTCTACTGTAGTTACATTAGAAATGCAATTATTTGAGCCTCCTACACAGAATGATGTGTGTATGAAATGTAAATGCAGAGTGGAATAATAATGGCAGAGGCAGAAGGTACCACCTTGAATTTTTGTAATATAATAAAGACACGCGTGGGATCGGCTTTGCTTCACTAACGAAATGGTCTCGACATTATTATCCAGTAGTTTCAAGCGTGTAACATTTACTTTTGCTCATTATTACAAGCATTACGACCCATTAAAATCCTTTGCTATACCCATAGCCTATATGAGAGACAGCATTTACTAACCCACGCACTCTGAACACTTTCTCCCTCAGCAAACAGCAAACACACATAGGTATCGCCCAGAGAGTTTTTAGAAACAAAGAGGAAAGTTTTTTTAGATATTTTGTGTGAATTTTGTTTAGGTACTCATGTAGCTCGATCTCCTTTATTTTATTAGATAAAAGGACAACGTGAAGCGCGTCTGCTGTAAAGGACTTTTATTATAAGAGACCTAATGTTGCTCTGTGTGCACAAGATATTCGCCTGTCCTAACCATTTTGTGCGTTCTTATTAAATCCCTAATGTTTTTATATACTTAATATCAAGTTTCCCCATGCACTCACTACAGATGCAGTTAGCTTTTGTATGAAGTGATTGTAGTCTGAGCCACCACAAGTAGACATTAGTTTACCACGAAGGAAATAACAGATTGGGACTTTAGATTTGGTTTGTTATATGGAGGCAGAAGAAGTAGAACTGAAAGTGTTATCTGATATGAAAGAGTAGCAGTTGACTTGTGTTGAAAGACTGGAATGGCTTAAGCGAGCATTTTCTTCTTTTTTAGAAACGTAACTCGGAGAAGAACTCGAAAACTTTATTTGCTTAAACCCTGCGTATAGTTTTTCATGGAGAAACTTTTGCCGTGATTGATTACAACTATGTGGCTCAAGTGAAGACGTTGCCAGAGAGACAGGAGCGGTTGACTTTATGGACATAATGCTCTGCTCAGTTCACTTACATTGCATTATGCTTTACGACGACAACAACGACAATGGCGAGTATAGTGGACCAACTTTAAAAGTTAACTTGCCCCGTACAACACTTAAGGTAAGCCGTGCTAAAGCCAAACATAAACTGCCTATACAAGGTATGTATTGTAAAAGTAAAACTCGTTGAGAGCTCAAAAAAATTTCTCTGGAACAGAACTACATACTATAGTGGGAGAAAAATTCCGACTATAGCGAAACCATAATGGTGAATTTGTAGTAGTGCATGCACACAAAAGTATTTTTCGGGTTAGGACTATGTGTGTACAATTCTTACTAAAGCCTACAGATACAAACCAATGTGTCAGGATCAGGGACATAAAATAAAGAACATAATGCAGCTCCAGAACTATACGGCTAAATTGGTTTGTGTAGTTCACAAAAGAGTTTAGTTAGGTGGAAGTTCAACTGTAAGCCTGTGTCTAAGATGAACGAGTTAATGGTATGTGAAGATTCTGTAGTAGTAGTATGAAATATAAAAGTAAAATGCTAAGGATGAGCTTTATCTAACAGTGAGCACTTATCTACTTTACGCCAGCAAAAATTTCCTCGATTGCTTTGATTTGATAAACGCATCCTTCAGACAACCCCGTGGATTTTCTTATTGCTTCCCTTGGATTTTTACAATTCCCATATGAATTAAATGCTATGTCCTGCACACCATTTCCCATATAGATCAATATGAACACATGTGCTAACCAGGACGCGATTGAAGTGTTATTATTGGTGATATACTTGAACGTTGAACCTACTCCTCCACCATACGACTCACTTTGTAGTACATAGTATGTACTATAGGTATGTAGAATACATTATAACTTTTTGAAATGTTCTGTGGAAATGCAATATATTTTTTATATCTGTAATGTTCATGTGAAATTCCAGTAATAGTAGGATAGTGGCTAAGCTACGTTTCTGCAAAAGCAATCGTGATGGCTCATTTCACTTTCCCCGAAAGTTTCGCCAATGTGATTGCCTTGCTCAGCAAGCAGTTTAGAAAAGAGTTGTGTCGAACAGTCAGTGTGTAGTAAATATAATATCATTTAACTTTCCAACTTTGCTCTTTGATTACAAAGCCCACTGTCATGTCAATAATGAAAAAGCCCTCTTTTCATTTTATTACATTTGGTAAAAAACAGCAAACCAATTTATTTGAACTTGCAAACTAAATTGGCCAAACTCACTGGTAAGTTGCATTTAGGGACGGTAGTTACTTATTAGGGAGTGGAACGAGGAAAAGATCAAACATTTGGGGAAATTTGCACAGACAGTAACACAAAGTAGTTACAAACATACGATTCAGAGACGCATTTACCAAAACAGTAAAACTAATGAGCTTGCTCAAGCGACAACTGTAATACATCATAGTTCCGTATATCTATACATATGTATATACATACTTAATTCTGCCTTACTGAAAATATCTCTGCCACTCATTCGTAGTGGCAGCACATAGATGCTCCTATTTTACATAAGTGTGCTTATATATATATCAAAATTAAACTTATGCACAAAAACTAACGTGATTTTTCGCCGTAATTTTCATCTCAATCTCACCAATAGCTTACATTGCCAATTACAGTAAACGATGATAATAAATAAACGATACGTTCTGCCATATGAAATAAATATATTATATCTACATACATAATGATACACATGCACAATGATACACACACCCAATCACATACCTCACGTATGAGAATACTTGGGTAAAATATTATACAATCATAACGGGAAAGGCCCTGCATGTAGTATTTGCTAATTTATTCTTCTGCTGTAGTGAATACTCTAATGAACAGATTCATCTGTGAGTGCTTATCTGTTTCGTTATAATTTGAAACATGATATTATTTACTCATCTCCGCTACCGTGCTACTTATAAACTCACCACAACTTAGAACTGTATAAACGCATTGTTGAATTTAGTTAATAACAAAAACCTACAGTTCTCGCTAACCAAACATAGAAGCCCAACATCAGCACTACCATAATACAAACTGACTTTTAAAGCTTCACATTATTTGTTTGACTTTTTGGATTAGTTAGGCATGTATTGACTTTGCACATTCTGTATACATTGTTTTATGAAATGAATGTTTAATTTTGTCTGCAATTTAATACTCACTGCAACTACTTAGCTGTCTTTGAAAACTCGTATTTTCTGTAAACTGTGACGTAAAATAAAGCACGTCTAGTGTAACCCGTTTACTTACATCACATTGCCAACGTAAATATTAAATATGTTCACAATAGAAGCAGGGTATTCGAAACATAAAACATAACCTACCATATATATTTCTGTATTTCAGCAAAGAACACACTCCACTACTACAAATCACATTGTACTTTGTATACAAACCCATCAACACGCTCACGCCTCTTCTCTCTCGTCCGTCGCACATGAAATATCCCACCTTCACCTCAGCAAAATTCTCAAGCTGAATCATAATTACACTGCAAACAACAGCTATGTATAAAATATGTGTGTAGTGACTACACTCACTTAAAAAACATTGTGTATCATTTGTATTCACTGTGACTATAAGTGTATAACTCTGTTTAAGTGAAGAATTACATATTCTATGCATCAAGCACCGTAGGAGTATATACATATACTACTTATAGAACAATGGTTCACCTTTGCAATGTAAAGTAAAAATGTATAGTCAAAAAACAATAAATTGTACATGCACACGTCATTTTAATATTAGTATTATTAGCATTGTTCCATCATCTTAATAATTGTTGTTTGTACTAATGCACAAAAATTGCATTACAGTTTAATCATGTTTGTTTGTTTGTTTCAGCGATTTTAAGTAAGATGAGGATCTGTACACGGAGCAGGAACTAGATTCGTGCTTGTCTAACTATTTACAAACACCACAAAATAAAAACAACAGTATATTATATAAATATAATATAGTAACACTCCAACCTTACGGATCCTTATCGGCGCGATCAGACAGAGGCAAGTGAGTTTAGTGCAGAAATATTAACTGTATTGTTTACTATTTGTGGTTGTAGTTGTAGAAGTGGCGATAAATGATGGATAGTACAACTTCATAAAGAACATTAAATACATTTCTGACGAAGTGTGTTGCATTTATTGCCACACGAAAGCTGAGAGCGGCACAGAAGCAGAAGCACCTTTCTTTCCTTTGAACTATAACATAACTCTATTCATGGGAAGGTGAGTTAAATCAAGTTCGCACTTTTAACTAAAGTTAAGGTTCTATACATTGATATAGAAATTCCAAAGCAAATTACATTATACGTACAGCCAGTCAAATGAGACGCTAAAGGTCACAATAACAGTGGTACCTATACGTAACTGCTAAATAACATTCAGAGTTTGCAAATGCAATCAACACCTGAATGCTCACAAGAAAAGAGAATCTAATTCGCTTCATTTCCACTACTAAAGTAACATATTAATATAAGTAATGTCTCAGTCTTGTACACCCACGATGTATACACTTATAGTCCTACTACTCTACTACAGAAATACTCCCAGACATGTCTACCCACTACCCCTAACACTGTAGAACACGTTAACGCTGCAGTCTCAGTCTTGTCTGCAACAGTGTTTTTCACATGTGTGATATGAAACGATAAATCTGTGCTTTAGAAGTTTCCGCTGTTAGTACTTAGCATAATTTCAGTATAACGTTCATTGTACTAAGCTGTACTTTACAACTTACCACACTCGTAACTGACAACAGAGTGAGAATTTTCAAACTGATTGGATTGGAATTGCATGAGAGAGTGTAAGTTGATGGTGGTGGTAGCACTGCAGTACAGGGATAATAAATAATAAATATAAGAATCTAACTGAATCTAGAAAATTTTATGCATTTCCAGTTGTAAAAACACATACTCATATCTTTATTTAAATGCATTACTCTACGTACAGTGCATTTAGTACCTTGTTGTACGAATAGTAAACACATACAATTATAAATAATAACAACTTCTGCATAGTGAATATGACATAAAATATTCATATCGCTTGTTTGTGTAGGCAATAACCTTACAAATGGTTAAGTACTAATTGCAATTAAATTTTAACTACATACAAAGAGGAGAGTATATGTAATCTCTGTATGTTGTAGTTTGCCGGTTATGGTTTCTGATTCTAATTGTAAGCGATTCAGCGAAAATAATTTACGATTAAAACGATAAGGAAAAATAAAAATGTTGTTTTAAGGTAAATTGATATTGTTCTTGTCAATTTGCGTACTCTCGGGTACATTAATAACACAGAAAGCCTTGTTTAAGATAATAAACAGACAATAATACACGTTATACGTGTAATTTATTGTGCATAATTTATTATACATATATTTGTAGTTCAGTTTGAGTCCCATGATTTTTATGCATCTTGTAAGAAAACACCAATGCATTATAAAATTGAATGAACTACATATTTCCGTTGATAAACACACTCTCACACTAATTTATAAATAACATGTTACGATACGAACTTTACCCAAACTGCTACTTATATATAAATAGCTTTTAGTTATATACGTTATGTACATTATGGTTATGTTCAGACAATACAATATTAGATTGACCGTGAAATCAAGTCTGCTTGCAGTAGCTGTTTACTAAGTAGTAATAAAAAAAAATTGTTTTGGTCATTCAAGGGATTAAATAAACTTATGATTGTAAAATTGTATACAGATAGAAGGAGGAACACCGCTGTTGTTTTCTATTGTTGCTGACGAGAAGTGAAACTTTTATATAAAACTGTGTATTGTTAGATTAGCGTTGAAAAGAATTTAGTTGAAAAATGAATGGGCAAGAAAGCCCACGGACATTGAGTAGCATATAAGTAGGTATAATATTGTAGTAGTTGTGCGTTAATTTACCCCCTTGTTATAACCAGCATCGCGGTCTGCATGTCTAACAACATTATATAGTGCTATTATAACGAATTGTGCATATCGAACGAACAGTTTCCTACGGACATGAATTATTCAATAAATTGTGCCATTGTTCAATTGTTGTGTTATAATTGATAATAATACTTAATGCACGTTATGAGCGGGGAGGAAACTTGGAACAACTGAATGAAACCAGTCTCGAGTTCCCTTAGGTGCACATAATCTTAAAATTAGTCCTTATGAAGTATCGCGTGTCTCAAGTCTGTGAATACGAACACACAATTGTGAATACAACAGTCACTGTCATTTTTCAGTTGAGATTGTTGACTACTAAATTGCTTTGCATTTTGCTTAGTAGTACTTATGAAGCTGCTCAAATTGACACACAAGTGTAGGTATAGGTATATGAAAGAATGACGGTACGACGACGTGTCTTGGTTTGGGTGAATGATTTGCAAGTGACAATGACAGCATTATTACACTCTTTACCTTAACTGACCAAATAAACATATTTTATAGTAACAACCATTTCATGTTGCATTATTGTAGTCAAAGTCAGACATTCGTACAAGCGTAAGGAATTTTTTAACAATGAAAAAAACTTGCAGTTAAGAAACAAACTTGTCGGCAATAGTTTTTGCACGGATATTTAGCATTTTTCAAGCATTTTTTTACAAAATTCAAGTGGTTGAAGTTCTAGATGGGAAAATATAAGATAAACTTGTAAGTTTTGGGTTTTCGTACAAAAAGAGTTCGGAAAATACTCTCTCCTCCCAAATCAAATAGTTCTGTCGAAGCAATTAAAATGTTTTGTGGCGAGCATCAAACAAATTGTGGTGAAAGAAATGACGGTTCAGGTCGGAGTTTGTATTTAGTTAGAACCACACATGAGAAACTGGTTAAAAACTCAGGTTTGTTTTGTTTACACCTATAAGAGGATTTCCTTTTGTTTGATACACCCGTAATAAACCTGTGGTCGAAACGGCCGGCGATTGTTCGCTATGTTAGTCGTGCATTTCCTATTCTAATCATGCAATAGAAAGGAATGTTGTTTACATTTTGCAAACCACAACAGACTTATCAAGTAAACCACCAGTTTTACCTCCTAGTGTTAGTTTTGGAGTAAATTCAACAGTTCTACTCTACACTTCACGAGACGAGATGATGACCTCTGATAGAATAAATACAGACATTGTGTAAGCAAGATTTATTTGCATTCAACCGTTTTTCATGAAGTTGACTTGATAAATCGTTGTGTACTATCGGTCAGTTGGAGAAATACGCAGTAAAGTTGGCAGAGTTGGCACCGCTTCATCGTTCATCTTATCATTATAATTACAACGTGATTAATTGGTAACGTATAGCTGTAAGTGAAATATAGGCAAGGGTACAGATTTATTATTGCAAGTGTTACGTAGATGCACGATGCACCGACTGACCCACGATGATAATGAGGTGGTCAAATACCATACCTACCTAATACATGTTAATAACTGCCTTCAGATTTTAAAAGGTTAATTATAATTAATTACAGATAAATGTACCTTAATTAAATTAAGTGCACATCAGTGTATCATTTGTTAATTGAGTGTTCCTTCGTAATCAAAATGCATTTATTTTATTACTTCGTCGTGGTTAAAAATTGCTATCGCATGCAAAACTTTTATCGTAACATGCAACTATCCATATCGGGAGTACAACTACCAAAAACCTAATGTTTTAGTTTAGACATTTAATTTTATCAAAGTGTAATTATTACAGTCGTCTTAATTTTCATTTAAATCTTATTTTCATTTCATTTTATGAGAATTATGTTTTCATTATTAGTGTAACTGCATAAAGGCTTCATATTCGCTTTTGTATTTAAGTATGCATTTCATCTCCATGTACCTGAAAGAGGAAAGTGTATGTATTGAATTAATATATGCAAACATATTCAATTCTCATTTTCAATAAACATGTTGCAATTTCCACAAGGAAAACGACTTGAAAAAGGCAATAATAAAAATCACTAGATTATTTTTACTCTTAGAACTATATTTTACAGTAGTTGTCTTTTGTTATAATTTTGCATTCAGTCTCATAAACCAAAGTGAGCATCCTATGTACTTTACAGTTATCACATTACAGATTGAAGTCGAAGCTTAAGTTTACAATTGCATTTTGACTTTCATTCAACAACCCAGTCTTTGAAATTGAACTGCAGCTCAAATCTTTTCATTTCACTTACGTAGAAAATAAAATAGGACAAAGTGTCTTTACCTTACACAACTATTATAGAGTAATAATATAATATTATCCTGACTCAAGTAGCACTTGAACTAAGGAATACAAAATATTTGATGATGTCTGATATGATATGATAGGATCATCAAGCAATCCTAAAACAAAACATTTATTCAACATGACAAAGAAGCGAGAACATCAAAGGAAGGAAAAGAGAATAAAATGCTGATGAAATGACAAGACACGACAGGAAAGACATCACAGAGCTGCACATCAACTGCTGCTGTATTCTTCTACTACAAATATTATAATTAAATTGATGAAACTAAAATTTGTCTTGTTCTCTACTGCTCTGTCCTGCAGAGGAGCTTGTTCTACATTTACTACACTATAATATGTAAAATAAAACAAGATATCCACTTGATAACATCTGTATTGTAATATAAAACAAAGAAATACTATATTCACCTTTGTACTCAAGTACAGACTACTGTGCCTACTATTTCATTGCACTGCCATTACTTACTCCAACATATACGAGTAATACATACAATGTAGTTAACATACAAAGTAGGTATTTATACAAAAACTGAAGTAAAGCTAGTCGAATTTAATGAAACGTAGATGAAAGAAAGCATAAAGTAGCAAGACTTAAAAAGTACAGTCTACTATACAGTGCTATAGTATATTCATACATTATACATATAGACAACTCTGTTGCTATTAAACCACAGACAGAATACATACATGCTTGTGCTGTAATACATATAGAATTTGGTAATGTCTTTCAGTACTTGTATTTAAGTAGAAACAATAAGAATAAGAGTCCCCAATTCTTATTTCTATGTAATATACATGTACACTTTACAACTATCGTGTGCTATACCTTTATTTACACTTACACACACGTACACGGGTCAAAATACATAGTGTAGTTAGTGTAGTACGGTGAATAATGTATTCATGTATTTACTGGGTTGTTCTGTATTCAAGTCAGGATGGGAAGAGAGTACAAGATAAAACATGAAGATGCTATCTATCTCATCATCATCATCTTCCTCTGCTCAATCCTCAACCGTTTCTCAGGTCAAGACAAATACAAGAAGAATACTACACCATAACTATACTTGTATAGTGTCTGTGAGTCTGTGTACTTCTATTTCTTTACGACACAAACACACAGAGCAGTTTGTAAATGAAATCTTGGCTTCTGTCCCATCATCAACCATCCGTTCGATTCAAATACAACACAAACTTACAAGTTACAGATACAGCACACATGGAAAATACTACAATTGTATTTTTTCAAGTAGCTATATGTATATACATATATACAACTGCAGTACAACTACTGTACCCCGCAAATGTAAAATGATGTGGACAATACTACTGCTACTGTTTATAGCTGCACAACAAGACTGTTTTATATAGAAAGCTTTTTTAGCAAAACTATTACATAATGTAATGCGTATGTATGTATATTTTATGAGTGCAACCGTCTAGTGCTAATGTTGTATGTACGTTTTTGTAAAGAGTATATAGTAGTGGTGGTGGTATATTATAAGCTGCCTAAGTTGAAAGTATTTTAGTGTGTCTGTTAAGTCTTTAGGTATAATAATGTGAGCATTTATGTAATGTGGCGTAACGTGGATAATGGAGAGATACTTGACTGCAACACAACTGACATGACGATATATACATATAGTACTTGTACTTGTATCGGGTTACTAACTGGAAATGCAGGGACTTGATTTTCATCAGCAGCAATTTCTTGAATGTCAGTGGCTTTACTGCTATGGTACATGGATGATTGTACTTATCCTGAGCAGAATTTGTTAGGGAAGGTTGTAGAATTTAGCGTTATCTGTATATAGTACAAGGAGAGGTGGTGATATCAGTGAAAAAAATTTAGAGTACAACATTCGTCATTAGTAGAGAAGGTGGTTTGGTGGGCTGTGAAAGATTCCGCGATTCCGGACTCGTGTCGGTGCCCTGTGTATCTCAATAAATGAATGTTCTCCTTCCGCAAGCTTCATAAACCATCAACGTACGATTAGACGCTTTACATTTTTCTAAGACTCTTGTACATACTGAGGAGACTGTAAAAGTTGAACGTTTTGTTTTATCTTGAAAGTGGTTGTGCAGTGGTCTACGGGTATCTGTCTGCACTGCGTTTGTGTGTGCAACTCAAATCTATATCAGCATAAAACTACGGGCAAGACTAATGCTATGTGGAAGTACCAACACCACTTTCAGGAAGGTACAACCAGAGATAACATGAAAATGTACCTAGAAAAGGTACCCATATTGCACAATGAATTTACCGGAGTGAAGGATCAAGAGCCTTGTAAATATTTTATTTCATTAAAGTGGTTTGAGAGACTACAAAAAGTTTGCTTCCTAAACTTTATAGCAATTAATTCCCAGAAAACATTAAACTTCAATCGTTTTAGGGACTCAAACAAATTGCCACGTTTACTGTTAACTATAAAGTGATTCATAAGGAAATGCACAAAAGGTTAATGCTACTTTCTAATGCTGCTTTTAATACACAATTTATTTAACAAGGACAAATTCTTGTGTATTCAGCATTTAG
Source organism: Pogonognathellus longicornis (assembly GCA_034694085.1). Taxonomy (NCBI): domain Eukaryota; kingdom Metazoa; phylum Arthropoda; class Collembola; order Entomobryomorpha; family Tomoceridae; genus Pogonognathellus; species Pogonognathellus longicornis. The sequence continues at coordinate 31,392 of JAQFYB010001168.1, forward strand.
TAGATACTCGGTATTTTATATTTAGCATTCAGGTCAATGTTTAAAATCAGAGTCAAAATTAAAAAAATGTCCATATGATCTCATACCGATTGTGATATTAATGAAAGTTTGTCTCGTACAACTATTTTGTACCAATTATCGCTTTTGTTAAAATATTGACCTCACTATCTTAAATGTCAATCAGGCTTTATTGGCATTAAAGCATTACGTCTGTCTCTCCATTGAGAAACATTAAACATTGTTCTTGTATAGAGATACTACAACAAAAGTAGTAAAAGCAATGTGTAGCTTTGCAAAGGGAGTAATTCAAAGTACTATTTAATCTTATCATATCAGCAGAGTACAATGCCAAAGCTAATGTTATCCTGTTAGCATGACACTTTTTCTGCACTTTTACTTGTTATCGTACATAGATTTACTTTATGGAGTTGCAACATTTTAATATTTTATTGAATTCAACACGACTGTGATACGGATGGTTACTTTTGCTATCAAAAGTTTCAATTTGTTAAACAAAACGGAAAGTATGGCTCGATACAGTAGAAAGCACATTTTATTGAAATATGAATGTCACAGCGTAAAAGTTTTCTGTTATACACTTTAGTTTTGATTGTCACCTTCCGTGACAAAAGTTGCATGCTCCATTCTTTCTAACAAGCTTGTATTATGGCTTTTGTGTGCCACACGTCTAACAAACCCTTCGTCGACAAAATAAAGGTCTCGGTTTGTTCACATTGTACTATTTGTACTATGTCCTGTTTGTGTTTGGAAATTTATTACAAGTATATTTCTTGCAATATTGCAACAATACTACAGATGCGCCTAGTTTATATCTGTCCTACAGCCTACACTACACTACTTACCTACCTAAACAATCTGTATATAACGCATAGGTACAGTATTAGATATAAGTATATACAATATTTATTTGTATCTTAGGTGTATATAGTATTAATGTATATATACTTATGTGTGTGGCATATGGCATCGTGAATTACAAATGAAATATCGCATCTGAGTACTAAAGAGCAATAAATATAAGTAAAGACGGTTGGTATCCTTGCGTGTGTTCCTTGCCCACTTAGACAGACTCATTCCAGGACATCTCACCAAGTGCTATGACGAAGGAAACCAGTGAAGCCAACAAGACGCAAGTTTTCATGCAATGAAACACAATCTAATGAAAAACTGGCATAGCAGTGAAACTGATTATCCATGAAATTTCATTCAGCTCGAAGTGAAGCTGGAGAGATTCTTTTACAAGTCTCACAGAAAATGAAATACAATACAAACAGCAGGGGCTCCCCACACACAAACTAACTACACACAGACTGCAGACAGTAAACGTACAGACTACAATAATGTAGAACACTGAGACTGACACTCTCTCAACTCCACAACAACCTCAGCCCAAGACTTTTTGGCTCATTTTCAAGCTTCTGCGACTTTTCTGCGATTTCGCTTGACTTGTCTCCATTCGCTTGTCTTCTTTTGTAATAAGTTTCCTCTCTATTCTCTAGATGTATCCCAATCCAATCTCAATACTCCTCAAATACAAAAACACACTCACGACACACTAAGCACATATCACACATCACCAAATTTCATTTACGCCGTGTCTCCATCCTAAATTATTGTTAGTAATTAACTCCTTCCTTCTACCGCTATATGCATACCATCCACATACAAAAACCGCATCTCCCTTCTACTATCCTTCTACCAATATACAAATCGCCAACAGTCAAACCGCATATAAATGTACGACAAGCACAAATTCCCATGTACTTGTTTGTAGTGCCCAATTCTATATCTCAGAATTTATATTTTACATCCGCACAAAGCTACTATGTACCATGATGTCAAGGAGTGATAATAAATACATCTTCTATAGAGAAACATGAATTGTCGATATAACCAACGCTCTACCACAAGAAAATATTAAAATAATAATAACCTTCTGCAAATGCATTATAAAAATATGAAGCAGATTAATTAATATTTCTTGCAGTAAGTATTCAAATAGTAAGTCATGTAATGTATACTTAAGAGAGTTATGACGTTTATTATGAATTGCATTTGAACAGCGCACTGGAGCATTGGTCTGAAATTACTTCCCTTATTTTCTTGGCCGACAACAAAAAGTGTGTAAAAGTCTTATTCACCTTTCGTTAAGTAACTCTAGGTACTCTTGTACAAGTGGAACATAATATGAAATCTTGAGAGCATCTATACATCCACAACTATATCTACAAATACGTTGGCTTGTCTCCACAGCTTCCTAAATAACAAGAACGCTCCATCCACAAAATTACTAGAATATGACAAGACAATAATATAAAATCATGCTGGAACCCATATAAAATCTACGCTCTGCTGCCTTCACAGATATATCTGCGGTTTATGTGTTATGTATGTCTGTACAGATATCTTCCAAGTGACCATTCATCGTAAAAAAGCAAATGAACATTATACAATCATCATCCTTTTTACGCACCTACAACCAACCTCGTCTCCTACCTCTATACTGCATATACCTACCTATACGAACTGCAATGCTACTCCTATACCGAAGCACTTAGATTATTATAAGAATTAAATACTATGGGAGATATAACCTGGTAGTATAAATTCATACGTATAACACCATAAGGAACACTCAACACATTACTGCATGTATTGTAGTATACAATGCATATATGAAAGCTTCAACTTGTTTCATTACATAGAAAGAACGTTGTAAATGACCCTCAATTATTCGACAACGAACTTACAATTAGCGAATTGGAACGGACTTGACTAGCTGTATGTAGCTGAATGCGATGGAATAATGGGAAGAATGGAATGGTAACAGATAAATGGTTCAGTACGTAGGTAATAGTCCAGTCCCATTATCATATACTCAGCAGAACACTACTATCATCTACAGATATATCCTAAATGATCCAATGCAGAAAAACTGCTTTGTCAGTCATTTGGGAGCTGTCTGAACAGTAAGCATAATATATATAATGAGTATATGTACTTATAGTACTTAGGAGTGCCTGCAGTGCTATTACATGCCTACATCACTACACAGGTATAAGTACAAGATGTATCGTCGTGTAATGTTATGGCACGCCAGATAATTTGGCGAAGGAAAATCCACATAGAAATAATTATGTGTACCTATAACATTGTATCACTGCGCTAATGTATATCTTTAATACGAAAACTTTTCCACTTTGCACCCCAACTACTATCTGTATACATCTAGTAGCGAGTCGTATAAAAGACTTTGCATGCTGTGGAGAATTATTAAGTTAACCCACAAGGTATAGGGCAGTCTTTTAACCTTTGAGGCACTACAACTAGCTATACTGGTGATGATATAGTTCAGTTGATGCTGCAGGTAATTAGTTGTTATCGATGCTCTACATATAATTCATCTGTGTAAACAAAACACTAAAGCTTCTGTTCCCGTCTAGGATACCAATCATTCATCTCATCAATCTTGGAAAAATAATCCTTAACTTAATCAAAACTTATAAAGCATATTATCCAAACCATAACAAAGAAGTGGGATTTAGTTTTTTAATAAAGACAATGGCAATGTTACACATTTACTCAACACTACTTACAGTAAAACAGAAAGGGATTGAGAGCCTTGAAAAACTTACCTTTAGAAACTTAACGGGACATGAGCGGTTGGCAGGATGAGTAAACACATCCTACAAAATCACAAGTTCCATTGTTGATTCTCATGCTTTTCCAATGTCAATATTTGTCTACACGTACTATTATAATGTAATTGAATGATTACTTTTAAACACCACCGGAGAAGTAATTGGGTCGTACTGGTTAAGTATTGCTGCAAGTGTAAGTACTGTATAGAAATGTTCGTAGCTCAGCTGCTGTAGTAGACTGCGTAAATTCACTGGGTTTAATTAGTAGGTTCAGTGTAGTATAAAACTGTGTTAGAAAACTCACGATCAGATGATGATGATGGTCTGATAGATACAATGTAAAGCAATGTAGTAGTATTCGGTCGGGGTGATTAGAAAAATAACACACCGGCAAAAGTAGTACAAATTGGAGTATTAGAGTATATTGAATTTCTCACTTTTGGAATAAGATCAGTCTAAAGCTATGAATGTCTTCAGTTGTAGGTAAACTTCAGGTTTTGATATATCTGCAGTGCAAGTAGATCAGAAAATATTCATAGACATAATTTCCCGTATCGCGATTAATAATATTACGGTTTATGTAATTATTATATTAGATAAGTCCCTGCCCTGTTTGTTTTAGAATAACAGGAGCAATGTGTTTGTTTACAATTCACTGACACATGGATGAAGCACAGTTGAGTCAGGTATATTAGTAGGTAGTAGTAGTATACGTAGTTAGTATATACTTATTTTCTTGGATTCGCTATATAGCTGGTCTGGTCTGGTTTGGTGTGGTATTATGGCTATAGATGTATTATAATCTCACAAAAGTACACGCAGAAGAAGAAGTGAGTTAAAAATTACGTAGTAGAGTACGGTACAAGGTGCACTATAGTTCAGTACACTTGTGCTGTGCTGCAGATTTGCAAGTACATCAGCAGAGCAGAGACACAGTTAGATTAGATTACTACATTATACCGCGTGATCAGTCTACACTGCTGTGGAGCTTATACATGGGCTGGACTTATTCCTTAGATAGCCCTGTTTC
>JAQFYB010001169.1:0-36073 GCA_034694085.1 Pogonognathellus longicornis
TCAACCCACACGCTTTTTGAAAGTAAATTAAAAATCGAATTTCTAAGAATGTGACTGCAGTATGGTTCTAGGGAATCATTCTTTGATAAATCATGTCTTCATCAAACTTGAAAGCAGAGTACTTAAAGTGGTTTCATCCAATATGCATTTCCCAAGGGTAGGGTTTTATCACACAAGGTCATATAATCAAAATATGTCTTGTAACAAATTGGTAATGATAATGTCTTGGAATTGGAGGTTAAGGTATCTGTGGAATTAAAAGTCATTTTTTGTCCGTGAAATATTACATTGCTTAAAAGAACACTAGGATATTTTGATCAGTAACTTTCTTACAGCAACCTTAAGAAAGACATTCTTTAGATTCCAGTATAAAGTTTCAAACAGGGGTTAGCGGATATGTACCCGGTGCCGTAACAGTACCTGCGGTCTACAGACACTGAATGAACGTTGGATGGGAAAAATTACATTTAATAGCTCGTCCACACAAGTTAAGGACTTAACTTGGTGTGACAGTAGATTCGTACAAAAAACGTAGCTAAAGGCATAGCTAGAAACCTCAATTTCACATGGGCTAAACTGAAGTGAAGGAAAGGCCTTGCCTGCCTGGGCAACATGATGCTTGATGAAAATGAAATTAATCAGCCCAATAAGACGAAAGTTAAGCACTATATTTCATCGTTAAACTTTCCCCTAGCAGCCCATAACTTCTCTCCGAGGCATCGCAATGGCATGAGAATAAAATTTTACAACGACTCTCAAACTTGCTCTTGCCTTTAGCCCTTGCTGTCTTTTCACTCATTTTCTCTTCAAACTAACTGCCTCAGTAAAGTTGAACACAACTCACAACACTACAAAACGCTCTCAATTTCATTTCTGTTTTTTATTTCGTCTATTCATTCTATTCTTAATGCATGAATTGTTTCCATGTGCATGCACAACAAAAAAATCACGACTAAAACAGAAACCAGGACATGCCATAACATAACACATCTTAAACAGTAATTACAACCTTACAAACAAATCTAAAGTTTATCATATAAATAAATATTATTACTACGAATTTATTTAAAAATTGGCTTTTCTGTTTCTCAACACTGTTAACGCGATTTTATTAGTGTAAAACTCAAATGTGGATTGTGTGGTATACCATGACTCAGCTAGATAGGTGTTTAAACTAATAAAATCCCGTTAACAGTGTTGAGAAACAGAAAAGCCAATTTTTAAATAAATTCGTAGTAATAAAATTTATTATAAAATTAAACTTACAGATTGTTTGTATGAATGTACCCATAACTGTTTAAGATGTTTCTCACCATGTAGCTAGCTAAGGGTACACATAATATTATCACAAGTATTGCTAGCATATTAAACATTCAAACATAGTTGTAATACATTGGTAGAATAGGGATCTGATGGAACAAGTCATCGAAACAGTTGATTACGTGATTACTGTGAAAAAAGATGAAAGTTGGGAGGAATTTGTTTGATTGAGAATTTTATGTTACTAATCCCTAAAAAGTAAATTAAATTGTGAGAGCGCAAATTCGCTTCGTTACATGTCTATGTAGTTGTTGTAAGTAAATGCAGTGTAGCAGCAAACTTTTTCTATGAGCCTGACAAAGCAAACGAGCGCATACAAACACGGGAGCACTCATTGTCAGTTGAGGATGTAGCAACTGCATATCGTTATCTTGTGTAGTGCAACAAAGAGAGAATAAAAAGCTACGCCTTACACATTTATGCAATGCATTGTAAAAACATGAATCTTAAAATTCGTCGCTGTCTTGGATCGACGACAATAGTTATGACTCAAAGCTTCATTTTGCGGATACGTTTGTGTAAGTGTATAGCTGTTTTATAAAATTTACCTTTCCCTCTGTTTTGCCGTGATGGGATAACTAGATCAACTTTTACAACTCTTAGCTCTATAGCACCCATAACTTACTTTGTACTCCACGAGTTGTGTGAAGACACTTATATAATATACAATATAGACGAGTGTAAAGTGTAGGTAACTTAAACCTATCGGAGCAATTGAACTCGCTACTTGAGTAGAGGACCAAAACCAAAAACCTTAGTGCTAAAGCCCTTGTTTTATGTCATTTTGGGTATAGTCTCCCTTTACTACACTTTACTCTGAAGGTATATAGGAAGCGTCTATAAAGCTTTATCTAAGTTGCCCTTTCCGTTCTAGTCTACTAATAGTAAGTTCTACACTTTCCCCTCGTATTGTGCACCTATCACCAGATAAATTCTTATAGGAAGTCCATGTAGACCGTGTAATTCTACTACTTCCACGAGATAGTAGTAGAGTCAATAGGCTCTTTAACAAGAGCTAACTTTACAACATGCCCATTCTGCAACTAAACTCTCGTCTACACACTTGATGGTTGTAAAATGGCACCACTCGCTTTACTTTTCGGTCGTGGTTCCTTTTGCCTTGTGTTCCAGACACTATCCCCTATTTACAATACCTACAGTGTGAGTCACTTTAAAATATCTCAGGTTTAATAGAGGTTGCCAAAAATCTCGTCTTTTACTACAAGCGCTACTTCTTTCACTAAAAAGTGAAAGTGTAGTTCCCACTGAAAAGTTCTACGTCTAAACAAATACTACGTAATGTCACTCTTTCAGACGATGTAATAGCGTTCGTTTACCAGAAAAGCTAATAATATTTCTACACAATGTAGAATGCATTTATTAAAGCAGTAGTATATAGGTAGCTACAGAATTATGAATTCTCATAGTACACACTAATACATTTTCATTATCCCTCTAGAAAAAATATTCGCGTTTGCAAGAAAAGAAACTGAATCTAAAATCGAGCGATGAGTTGTCAAGCAAAATATTTTTACCGCAAGTTTCTCGCTCATAATACTTTTAACGAATCTCTCTGTTCCATATAAATATATAGTACAATTTTCCTAAGAAGCAATATTTCTCATTTTTATTACAATATTTCGTAAGCTAAAATGTAATATACCTACCAAGGTATGCCATTGCCAAGTATACCTGAAAGTTTTGCTACACGAATTTATTACTCTTACAAAGTGTAAGAAAGTTATTTGCTCCTATTTGTAGCATTTCTAAAGTAGTACCCTTATTCTAAAGTAAGCAAAAGACTGAAATTCCAAAGTGACTACAGTAGCCCATATACATTCGTGCATTTTGTGCTCGGAGTAATACTAGTGGGGAAACGAAGAGAGGTGGTTAGTCACGTTTTAAATGATAGCTTTGTGAAAATTTTATGTCACTACAGGGAACTGTGAACCAAGTCTGACTGTATATAATACATAACATATCTCTATGTATCTACCATGACTTTATTTATATAGCATGGATAAGCAAATGCTTCGAATAGATAATTTAACTACTACATACTACATATATACCAGTGAATAAAACTGCTACTTGCAAATTGGAGCTCTCATCCTTCACAAAAACCTCATATGTGACGGTGACTCTCTACAGTGCTATTAGTTAGTAAATATAACAAATACATGCATAATATAATATGCCCTTTTCTTTATATTATTACATACATACTGCACACACGACTCTACTATATAATCATAAGATGATTCTACTTTTCCATTACTTTTGCCGAGGCATATAACATAATGTATTCTGTTGCAAGTGAAAGTATTACGGAAGTACGTATATAATTGTGCTTCGCGATTTTCACTTCAGAGAGAAACAGCGAGCGAGAGACACACAGAAAGAGAGACTGAAAGATAGAGCGTCTGTTTCTAATTTTAAATACACATACAATACAGTGCCCCACATTGGCATAGAATATTTCAGCATGTACTTACATCATGAGCGTGTGAAATACATGCATGATGTGCCACAGTAGTATATGCACTAAGTAAGTAGTAGGCACGACCGAAGAACTTTCAATACGAATTTGCTATGCCAAATCAAACGAAATGAAGCCATGCACACTTCCATCATGTACGAAATACTAATACTACGATATAATATATGGACTTACACATTGAACAGTGAGCATTAAACACAAGGCAATGTTAATGCATAAGGAAGGAATAAGAGAGACAGTGGAATTGAGCAAGGTGGCCTGGGCTGGGTGGTGGTGGCTCATAGTTGGTAGTGGCGGTGGTGGTGGTTGTAGTGGGAGTGCGCGGTGTATAACTAGTCGTGTAGTTAGTAAAGAGTCAAAGTCAAAGCCCACTGGATCCTATCACATCATTCAAAACATATCAGCAGAGAGAAACCTCGTTTGGAGACCGATCGTTCTCTCGTCGCCACGCCAGTCGTTCTCACTGTCATGCTCATTCTCATTCTCATTCTCATATTTCTGCAGTGACAAGTCCACTGATTCATTCTACCATAACTAATACTTCACCATTTGCCTCACTTGTTTTGCCCTTTGTATGTCTGTCCTATTTTGACTTTTCATGTTTGTAATCTTTTGTCTACGGAATACTTCCGACTCCACGGAATTGTTTCGCTTGTTTAGCTCTCAGGATGTGTACTCTAATGAAGAATTTTACTTCATCATGTACGGATTCATTCTACTAGCACTGAACAGACGACGGACATGCCACGGCAATTGTAGGCCAATATAAATTAATAATGACGCACATGATGAAATTGTGCGTTATACCTCTCACTTTCCTATAAGCAATACACAATTCAACCAAACTCAATATATATCTTTCACGTTTTCATATCAGAGAGTGACCAAAATAAACCTGTTGTTTTGAACGGTAAATCAACTTAAGGTTTTACATCACATCGCATACTCAATTATTATATACCATGGGCTAGGTTCATAATTTAATTATGAAGGTATGTGTTAACGTTGGTATTCATCGGTGAGACAAACTACAAACTAATTGAAACTTTAGCCGTGCATGTATGTTGTACCTGAAATGATTTTAATTTATATTAAATACTAGACATAAAAAAGCACAAGTAACTCTGAGATGAATACAATTGGGGTTAAACATCTTTCGCTGCTTGTGCAATGTATTTAAAAAACTGTATTGTGTATTGAATATCGAATGCATTCAGTGTGCCTATAAAAAATCGAGAATTTCTGAAGCGTAGACTAATTTTATACTAATCCATTGTAATCATGGCTTGGATCGTCCAGTGTACATTACACAATCATTTCGCTTGAAACTGAGAACGGCAAACGTCTGTGGTAAAAACGACACAAATTAAGCCACGTATAGTCAGTCATTTGTGGAATACCGTTTCGTTTGTTGATTCAAGTTTCGCTAGGGGGATCAAGGCATTTGCTAGTAGTGTTAGCAATACTTCCAGCAGCTAGCACTCTTATCGATTTCCATTAGCCTATGCCTTGTGCTGTGTCATCAAAATAGTTCAGTTTTAGAGATTTTCAATTAAGCTATCAAAATTTCCATTTACAGTACATGTTTCTACAATCTACTTTGAGAATCTCTCGTTGTACTTGTATCTATATTTCCAAAAATGTAGCTACACTTTCCTAATTCCACAAATAACATTATTCTCACCTGCAGTACAAATCTGCATTGCAAAATTATTTTTGTCAAAGGAAATATGTTTTTTGTTTCAGGAATAATGTTCTTTTGAATACCCACACTACAAACTAATGTGATGTGACGATAATAACTTCCTTTGACACAACTGTCAACTGTAGAGAAATTACAATAATAAGTAAAACACCGAGTCATAGTGCAAGTATTTATCAATTTTGTTTCTAGCCAATGTGATGAAAAGCATAGTGGAGAAAATAGGTGCTGCCACTTCAATTAAATTCTTCAAACACGACCTATCTTCACAGTTTTCATCAGCCAACTTTTTGACAGATTTAATGAGTTTTTGACTTCGTTCCAGAAACTTCGTGCAAGTATTAAATTTGAAAAAAGAAATGGTTCGCCTATTCCCATCTTTGTAAGCCAAAGTTAATCCTTTCGATTTATACCTCTTTGTATGTACAAGAAGCACACAAGTTCTAATGGCAAAATGTAGAGCTATCTGTATAATATAAGCACGTTTGCACATGACAGACACAAAAGGCTCAAGAAAAGCAGGAGCCCGCATAGGTGTACAAATTCATAGTGAAAGTAAATAGTGGAGAGTTGTTATGACGTGGGATGTTGTGGAGAGAATAAAAAATACCGAAAAGGAAATGGTTGACAGAACTTTAGTGCGGCTCATGTAAGAATAATATAATACATAGGTAGTTACATTATACATATTTTACCGTCTACTAAGCGACATGTACGACAAGAATGTATGTGGCAGTAGTGCACAAGAGTGTGTAGTGCCCTCATATACGATCCGTACACAAGAAATGATATTATGCAGGAAAATATGAAATATGGGCTGGTAGAAAATGTAGTTGTTGAAGATGTCTGTCAGTATGATGCATTGATCAAGCCTAGCACCAAGTCTCAGTCTTACAATCAGTCTTATGGAGAAAGCCCAGAACAAACTGAACAATTCATACTTGCTACGCCTAATACCATAGTCAAGGAGGAGACGACGAGAACGAGAAGAGCAAAGTGTTTCCCGTTGTTCTTTCGTCTTTTCTTTTTCTTTCTATTGGATCGTGTCGTGATGATGTTTTGGAGAAAAGATTCTGAAGAGCTGAGCAGAGCTAAACTTATTGTTAACGGGATAAGTACATACATACATATCATACACAACACATCCACGCTCCCAACACTCTCCTTTTCTTTTCTAACCATTGTAGCTCTTATGTGGCAGACTGAACTAATGCGAATTCGAACCTATACTATACTTTTCACATACACCTTCCATCAAAAGGAATGTTTTCAAAATGGATGTGCAAAAATCCTATATACTGAAATATGAATACAAGGATTGTTAGCGACATTTCAATGGACATAAAACGGAACTGATCTTTTAGGGTAGGTATCGATTACAATATTCATAATTTACAAACAGTTCAGCTTTCTCAGCAATAGAAATTTTTCATCTGAATTTTCTGTGACACTAATTAATGAATTCCATTTAAAAACATAAAAATTGCATTCATAAGAACATAATTATGTACCTACTACCTAACTGTAAGTACCTACATAATAATAATATCATACCAGTATAACACTACAAGCATGCAATAGTAGTGCAACTCTATTCTCCTAAGGATTGAACGGGTGATATTGGAATGAAGTTTCGTTTCAATCACATTATTGATTAGGCTTTTTGTGGCTGTAGGTTATCTATGTGTAAAGTAGCATAGATGATGTGAATGCTTAGATTTACCTGAATAGGATCTATAGAAAAGCAAGTGTGAGTCAAGTCCTTCAAAGACACCAATACAGCCTTCACTTGACAATTCAATTTTGGTTGACTCCAAGAATTCTTTGATTTTTGTTGCACAGAGGAAGTGAAACTTTTCGCATTGAAACTCAATATTCCCGACAAAAACTTGAATTGAATAAAAACCGAAGTAATCGATAACATTTTCGGAGTAGATTTATTGAACACTTCATAAAAAGCCTTAGTCAGAGAAACAGTCATCTACTTGCAACGCGCAGCAGAGTAGCATCAACTAAATCAAAATGTGCTTGCCTACAGCCAAGATAGCATCTCTTCTTTTGTTGTTATTCCTTTATTTCCTTACACATCAAACTCAGTATAAAATATACAGGCATAGCCACTCACTTTATCTGTGAATACTTACACTCATACCCTACCTACTTATACTCTTGAACAAAACTCTTCTTACAAATAAAGAGCACTAGTTGCAACTAACTGATGGTGATGACACTTCATTGAACATTACCATGTAATACACAATACAGCTACGTTCTATATACTGGCACATCAAATATAATCACATCATTTCCCTTGAAAGTCCCTATTAATTATTTTTGCATTAGAAATTGAAGAAACAAAGAAGTGCAAATTATTTTTCAATTCTACCTTCAAAGTAAGATGTTTTACTTTAGAGTCTATAGAGCTCCTCCAAGAATGAAACAAGATACAAGTAAAATTAAGGTAAGTTGCTTCACATATGGATATAGTAAGTAAATTAAAACAAGTCAAAAGCAGTCTTGACTTGCATACATACGAGATTCGACAAGAGTATGTAAAACGTTGAAATTTCAAGCTTATTTTTACTTTCCCTTTGCACCACGTACTTTTCTCGAGTGAAAGCTCCTATTATTACTTTCCCAGTTAGCACTACACTACGTTTCATTAAGGATACTATGTATTTCTGCCATGCATAAAAGCAACTGTTTCGTGCCGTAGTAACCCCTACGCTTTTAGCTAGTGAGAACAATTTTATTTCTCTACTGCAGGTAGTTCCCTTTACATAGCAGTTACATACACTCAACAGCTTTTGAAGTTTCGTCAACTTGTGTAGTAGTAACTATGCGTAGGTATCTCATCGTATGGTGCTGTAATAACTTCAAGTACCGCAACAGAATACTGATACATACTTACATGCGCCAACATAGAATAGCTATGACAATTCATGCCACGTAAAATATATAAACCATCTGTGCATGCATATATTGCACAGATAAAGATGCGAACTAACTACTACTAGGTACTTCGTACCCAAAGACCTGTCTTTCAACCAACGCGATCGCAGCACACATAACAAGAGCACTCTCTCTCTCTCTCTTTCCATATTATACTACATGGACCAAAATGAACAGATTCTGTTGCGGTACGTGCAGACTACCTACTAAACATCCTTTTCAGTGGGGAACTGTCGGGGAGGTTTGTTCTGTTATAATAACGTAATGCTAGTCTCTGCAGTAATTAGAAAGGAATCTCCACTTCAAGAATTTAATTTCTAAAAGGCCGCCTCTTAAATCATTTAGCCACTCTAAATGGAGCAAAGTAAGCTAACTATACTAAAACTAAAGCACCTTTAACAAAGAGATACTTTAGGCTTTGTCTCTACACTTTCCCTTGTAGCACAAAGCCTCTCGTACTATGCCAAAGTTTTACTCCCGAGAAGGTATGTAGTGTTTTAGTGAAGTGTAATGAGTACTGTGTGGTATCTGCCAGGAAGATTACCAAAATTCATACTTACTGCTACTTCTAAGTATTCTGTTAATAATAATAGTTTGCATAGAGATATGTACTTGCTATGGCTTTATAACTTAAGTGGGTCTACATACACAATACACACACTTACACATTATAATACTCTCTCTGTGTGTATAAACATTAATCATTCATTTCAATAGCAGGTTCAGCAAATTTTTTGTTATATTATTCAGAAAGTAGGTCCCGTCCGTATCAATGTGTAATACGTAAATAAATGTTTCTTCCAAATCAACCATTAAACAATTTAATATATGTTTAAACCTCACTTTTATGCTATTTAAATTTTAGACGAAGATCAAAGAGTTTTGGTATGACATAAGGAAATTCTATACCTAGGTATGAAATGAAGATGCTTGCACTCATAATATAGTATTACATTCTATGTAAGTTTCAGCATGCAGATGTGTTACAACGAAGCAGTAAAAAAGATGTTTAGCAATATTAATTGGCTTTAAAAAATCTCATCAAACACTTTTGTTCCCTTTTAATGTCACTTTTCTCTCCCAGCTATTAAGTCACGGTAAAAATGAAAGTGTGATATACCACAATGATGCTTAAATTGGTAAAGTCTGAACCATAAAATTTCTCATTGAAACATTTTCATCGTGAGAGTGTAATTATAGCATGTATATTTTGAGTGCATCTTTCTTCTATATTAATCCAACTACAAGAAGGCGTGTGGACGTTAAATTCCATGACTTAACATTAAACTCAGGAAACACATTGAGAGCATAAGGCCATTTTGTGCACAAACTAAATAGCAGAGAAGACTGGAGACTGAGACAATGATGCTGCAAAAAGGAGTACCCACATATAGTCTGCATCATAAAACAATAAAGTCCATTCTAACCATAAACATCATAAGCAGCATGTTTGCTTTGAAGGTAAGCAGCATAGAAAGTGTACTACCAATGCAATGTACTGTTTCTCCGCAGTCTGCAAAATAGACGGTCTTCGTTCGAAATGAACTGCTTCTAAGTGTCTGCTCATCCACTTTTAATATATCATTATTTTATATAACACAAAACTAATTACAACACTTGTATGCACTCTTCTAGGTCACCAAAACTATCAACCACAGTTTTCCATTCCTTTTTGTTAAGCGAACGAAAACATTTACAACCTTTTCATCGCACTCTCTTTGTTTAGGAAGTTACTACAAATACTTCATTTTAATTTTTAACAAAATGAGCCGAAAGAAACCTTTAAAGGTACCTATAGTAAAACAATTTTTTTGTTTTAAGATAAGAAAGAACAATATGCAATCGCAATAATTATCGCAAATCTAAATCTAGTACTTGATACAATAGATGAGGATACATGGAGCAACGTGTGTTGTATTACAGAAAAATTATTGTGGATTCGCTGAATAAACTTTAATGTGTAGTTTTCTTGGAAATTAATGTTAGCTATGTACTATGGACTATATAAATGAAATTATTCTTCGGGAAGGTTTTTCCATTTCAGAGTATTCAGAGCTAAAGATCTGAAAAGAAACAAACTATACTGGTAAAAGAAGGAAATTAAAAGTGTTAATTGAAACGCAAACATTTGTTTAACTTCTGTTTCCAATTATAATTCTCTTTACATTGAACACAGTTGTGTTTCGTTGGAACTTTTCTAACTAAGCAATAAACCTACTGTGAACGAAAGTATTAACATCTATATAGGCAAACATAAAAAGTTAAAAAAAAAATCAGCTTTTTTGCTTGTTCAATAAACGTCTGTCTCATTCACTAACAAGATGAACTATCTTTGTCATAGTCATATAGTCGTATCCCGCTGAATTGTAAAGGATGGGAATAGGCCCCGACCGACGCTAACATGTAGACATTTCTGTTGTAGCATCATCAGTATTTTGTGTTGTGTAATAATTATGTTGAAGTTTGTTTGAGAGCTTGTTAGTGCTATTTACAAAGTGTACACTATTACGAGCATTCGAGAATGTGTGTAATATTACTATTATTGACTGTAAGCTGGACCATAATTGTCACAAAACTGTAATTTTGCATTGTAATATGTAGAGCAGATTCAATTGAGTGGTATTAAGAATAAGGTCGCGTTGCTGGTGTCTGTAGACCCCCCGGAATATCCCACTGAGTATGAAATATTGCAGCAATTTCCCTCGCCTGGATCTAATCTTGTAGCATGGATCCCAAGCTGAGTTTAGAAAATTAGAGCAGAGATTCCATCCTCGTTGTGCTACAAGTTTATATTTATCTTTGGATTTTCATCTGATTCCATTATGTATACGCAAAGACACACTCTGATAAAATAGAAGGAGGTAACTAGTTGATGTCAGTCGATACATTCTATACGAACTCCAGCCCGAAATTGCATGAAAAGAATGCAGTTATATTTATATTCAAAACTTATGTGTAGTCTGTCTAGTATCATATTAAATTGTTATTATGTATTTTCATGCGCTTGTACTCTATATATTAACATTGTGGAATAAAAAAAGATCTTCTGTTTTTTACTACAAAATGTAGACTTCCGTCTAAATAGGGTGTGGTATGCGATACATAAATCCTAGTAGGATTCAATAATGTCACTTGCATGTTGGGTATTGTTTAAATTTATGTATGAAAGATAATAAATACTACATGTATACTATAACAAACTAATCCAAACTTTACTGCAGATACTTTTTAACAAATACCTACCTACTATAGGTGGATATAAGTAGATACATAGGTGGTCACGGCAGATCGTTACATAACATGTCAATAAAGATTAATATTAAATTGTATAAAATAACGTAGATCTCAATTCACCCATGCATACTACAACACAATCTTGACTTGTGAATTTTCAGCCATAAGATAAGCATAACATGGTATGAGTATTTACAACTTTTTAAATTCGTGAGAATATTATTACAAATCTACTGTTTTCCTACATATGACCTTGTTATAAATTATTATTATAAACAAAATTTGTAATGCTAGGTTTTAGAAAATCCAGTTGCAAAAATCCTCCATTGGAGGACATTTAGCATTTGTGTAATAATTCAGAATTTAATTTTACTAAACAAATAGGCTTCGTTGTAATTCGTTTGATTCGTTCGTTGATTCGTTTGTATTAATTATACTGTAATGTATGGGCCAAATAAATATGTATACAATTATCTTGAAACCGAGTATCACTTTGTTTGAATGCACTTTGTTTACAGCGCTGGGATCCATACAAGTACCTAATTATTATTTCTGAGACGACAATGTACTTTTGTGAGATTGTACCTCCTAACGATCGGACATACTCAAGTGTCCAAAAAATCTAAGCAAGTTTCTAAAAGCGTTTCACGAGCACGGCTGATTTACAAATGTTACAAAATTGTTAAGAGGGGCATCAATCTACCTTACATGTAATAGCTTCTTGAAATTGGGCAGATATTATATTGGACTGTGTTCCATTAATCTATTCTCACTTTTTTCATAGAGTCGGTGCCAGCATCACCATCATTCCCTTTCAATCTGCACAGCAGCCAAAATACTAAAAACCGGGTTTCCACTAGAGCTACCGGAATTGAACAACTATCTCTGATTTTATGCTTTCTACTTTCACTTCAATTTCTATCCCCACTTTCTTTACTTTCCAAATGACACAATGGTTTCTTATATTACTTTTTACATCTCCACGATTTACATAGGTACAATACACACCAATGGCCAAAAAGTGGAGCGTGTTCATTCATTCACGTGCACACCATTAAACACTAAGCATTACATAATAATAAAGCATTCAAAACGGATATAAAAAGTATCGGAAGACGGATCATCGTAGTTTTACAACATGAATGGACAAAAAATACTTTGTTTGTTGGATCAGCTTTGCTCACATGTAGCAATTTAAAAACAATGCACAGAGAGACAACTCAATAACAAAGTATTTTCCGATTCTTAGTAAACATACATTTTGTCAGAACCCACTAGCTCCACAACCAACAGCGCGACCACCACCACAACCATTCTCACTTCACCACGCCGCACTTTGGCTTTTGGCTTCAGTCTTGCCCGCTCTCTTCTCAACGGCTGATCTCTTCTCTCATATTGTACATTGGTCTTGTTGGTCTCCTTAATAAATACTTACCTGTTATCTGTGGACATCCGGTTCTGGTCATCATATTTATTGGGGTTTGGTCTGTGTAACGTTGATTCTCATTCATACATTCATTCTATATTTACTCATACGAGTCAGAGTCGGCAGAACCTCTCACAATTTTTAGCAGATCTTCGGATGACTACAAAAATAAAATTTTCTAAAATTATCAAAATATCGTAGCTTGTAAATAATAAAATTTACAATCAATGTCTAATTCTTCATGTTGCTGATAAATGGTAAATTTAACATCAATTTACATTGTAAGTAGAATGCAACAATCATTAGCTTTGGTAAATATTAGTCAACAATAATTGAATGATGAGGTCATTGTTGGTCGTCATGTTTTTGGGTAGGTATATGGAAATTCTAGGTTGTAGAATTTCCATATATTTCCATCACGTACATGCGTGTGTGATGTTACGTAATGCACAGAATGAGAACAAAGACAGACAGACGTAAAAACGGGAAAATTATAAAGTATCTGACTTTTGGACACTTAATAAAGCTACATGAGAGTTAATTTATACTTAAAGTAAATGACGGACTACGAGTATCTGCTGTTACGTAATAACGTAACACGTCGAAGCAATAGTATTCAGTTGAAAGTGTGTTTTTGCACAAATATAAAACAAAAATGTTCGTACCTTTTCCAACTTGAAAATAAACGCAAGCAACACACTCGGTTTTAATGCGAATAATACTACAAGAGAATTGTAGTTGTATTTCTGTATAACCCCATCATATCCAACCAAGGCATTCACATCGAGACAGAAATTGCCTACTTTTCTTGGAAAAAGAAGGAAATGGACTTTTAAATGAGGTTGTAACCGTAATAGAATAGTGCCAACTTCTTCGTTCTTTTAGACTTGCCTTGCATCACCACATCTTTCGTTAGGCCATTTCAAACAGCCTATATAAAAGTTGATGGTAGTAAAATTGCTCTTTCTGTTCTTCAAGGTTGGGAATAAGACCATGAGGGATAGGAGTGAGGTGTACTACATGTTTATATTATATCTACATTTATCTCTTCGTGTAATGGTAATGGTACAGTACTCTGCTGATTCAATTTGTAGCTCTTTCGAACACTGCTTTGTCAGGTCAAGGAAAATACTACACCTATACCACCAACCAACTATCCACGGCACCTGGAAAAATTGCAATGAGATTTCGAATTCAACTGACCATGTGCAGTTGATTTGACGCGTGTTGAAAACACAATGAATGAACATGATGACTGCCTAGACCGACTTATTCGAGTGTGCTTATAATATATTGCCCTTAGATGTACATGCAATAAGCACCTTTATCCTTAATATAGGTACGACATGTATTTTCTGACAAAACTGCGCTGCTGGCTGGGTACAAATTATTTTGTGTGCGTATACATTTTGTGGCTACACTTTGCCAGTTAATTACGATTAAATTGCTTTTTGGTGGTTGAAAAATACGATGTTGGATTCAATAAGATATTATGCATGTTGCTTGCTACACACGAAGTTAATCTACAAGCGTAAGCATCTATCCATTTTTCAATTTTACACAGTCGGCAAAATTTCAAAATGGAAGGGGAGAAAAGTTGATCCATGGTAGGAGCATGACCTGACATGATGAAAAAAGTCATAACATTGCCAATAGCGTCTCTTATGGTATCCCAATTTCCCAATAACATTTTGCTCAAGCGATACGAGTACTTACGTCGCTAATGTACAAAAAAGATGAGAAACAGACTGCAGACTTGGTACATTTCTTTGCAACTGAAGAAATTTGTGTGCACTTTAGAGCACTATAGTCATTCATCCTCACTGGTTGAGCTGATGGGTTTTCCGTAGATTTTCAGTCGACTGACTACATATGAATAGGAAGCTGACTGCCTCGAATTGAATTTCTCTTGTAGTAATGCACAAATACTTAGAATAAACTGAGGCTAATGTAGAATCGTATCCATTATGCACCTATGACGCTATATGTACTTAGAAGTGTAGAAGACCAATGCTTCTTTTTCTTTTTGCTCTTAAAGCATTATTGCAATAATATAGAGTACTTGAGGAATATTGATGTTCAGGGCACATATAACTTTATGTAGGTACTCGGAAAGGCTATTCTGTATTTAAACTAAGGACGGGGAAAGAAACCATAGAGTATAAAGGATAATAGTTTGGAAAGGTATTGTGAAGCGACCTCCTAACTGCGTGGAAACTAAAAGTCGATCAAGATAATATAAAGAACAGAGACAGGCCACTTTTACTTTGTGCTTTCATTCTTCTCCACTCAAGGTGCACGAAAGTTTTGACGGGGAAACTTCCTTTAAAAACGTTCTCCTAAGACAGTGTACTTTGTACTACATGAAAGTCCCAATAGCTCTCTAAATCATATCTGGAGAGTCATAGGCATCTGTAACATCTGTATGTTTAGTAGCAGCTTCTTACCAACCAGGGTTGTTCATACCTTGATTACCTATTTGGGTTTTAGAGTACATGCCATACCTATATACATAGATACAAACAAAAAGGCTTTTGCTATATCAACTTACTTAGCGGATTAAACACAAGGTTCTGTTATATCCATTTTTCCAAGATCACTAAACATTCCTTATAAACTTTGATACAGGAGAAAGCACACCGGATAAAATGTTGCCAATAGCATGTACATTGTCGCGATAAGTGCTTTGTACGATACACATAGTATGTGGAATATTATGAAGTATCGATATTTTGGCAAGGTTCGTGCTGTTGTTTAATCCTTTCATAAAAACCCACGGAAACCCCCTGTTTGTGTTAGAACACTGATGCTGCTCGACAACCTAACCCTATTACTTATGTTGTACGCTTATGATATTGCAGTTCTAGCATTCGCTTCACGTTTTATCGTTTCTTTCCTCAATTCCAGTAATATGTTTTAGGGCAAATGGATTAGACTTTTAGATGTCTTTAGTTGTATGATAATTTCATCAAGGTTAGCTCTATTACTAAAACACTAATATATTATGAATGAGTACAGTGTAAGGGAAAAAAACGAAGTTTGCCCACAGCACAATCTAATAAATCCCCCACACATTTTTTCCACAAAAAACTGGTAATTTTGTTTTCAATTTGATGTAAATAGATGTGTAGAGTTAACAAGATGGGGCCTTTCCATGGTTTGTAAATTGAATTGCTTTCTAAACAAGAATTTCCCATTTTAAATACCAACACCATCGCAGTAAGTGTATAGAAGATTACTAAATGAAACAAAATCGCATAGACAAGGTATACATATAGTAAGTATGTAAGATAGATGGAGAATGCGTTCGATAAAAACCGTTGTTTCGCAATGAGCGATTGAAGTGAATGGAAATGGGGATAGGATAGTGATAAGAGTAATTAGAAATGTGTGTTTGGATAGGTTTGTATTGTGTTGTGTGTGTAGAGAAATAGAGCTGTGAGGGTAACGATTATAACATCTGTAGACGTCGGGTTTTATTTGATGTTGTATTATGCTGATGATTCTAAGTAGCATTGAAGAGGAGAAATGTCCTGCAGATATGTACTCGCTTATCAACTTTACATATGAAATCAGAATAGAGAAGCTGGTTGTGTTTGAGCATCCGATTCGAAAACAATATTCTACACGCAGTTATAGCATTGAGCACAGAAGAGTGAGTCGTGAATTGACTTTAGCTTGATTCGGCTCACTCACTCTCTAAGCCAATCGAGTCAAGAGAAGAAACTACAACATCTGATAGTGATTTCCATTTAGTACCTATACATAGTGATGCCAAGACAAGAAGATGCTCACAACACACACAGACACACATATATGAAATATACAGGAGTTTACGTGTTGGAAGAGGAGGATGGAAACTGTGTGAGTGAAAGAGCTGAAAAAGCCGAGAGTGAAAGTCAATAATTGCCAACTCTGCTACACGAAATACAATGAATGGCAGTCCAGCCAGAGAGAGTAGCAAAGTAGTGATATCAAAGCCCTTGCTTACTTTAAGTGGGTAGCGGTAGGCTTTGTATAAATAGCTGGAAAATTCCCTTTATGGCTTTCTCGTGAATACTCAACTTAATCAAAAGAGACTTAGGGCAATGCAGTACATACAGCAGAATAACAGTCGTGGTGGAGTATGTGTCTGTACGTACGAACAAACCGTATACTTAATATAAGGGTGTAACCATTATTACTAACAGTACAGCAGTGCAATGCAGTATACACACATAGAAGTATCTTTTATACATCTTTTAGTTTTGTGAAGATATGCTTTATACATACAACTACTGCAAATACGTAACGTACATAGCTTTTTCTTATGTGTTTTTCTTTTTCAGTTATTCTCGTTCCAACATAACAGTAGAACGGTGTAGTATTTAATGTAGTAGTGGTTCTACAAATATTACACTCTATTCTACACTGTTACTTGTACTGAGACTACTATTGTGTATGTTGTAGGAGTAGGATGTACTACTAATATATGCTATTACTATTTCTACTGCTTCTGTAGTTAATAATAATGTTTAATATATGAAGAGAGAAAGAGATGTGTCTGTTTGTTTGAGTCGTGGAGATAGTAGCCACATCATTTACAACTGTTTATGTACTTTTACTACCATCCTTTTCCTATTATTTCCCATAATCTTTCGCGTAAAGAATGAATCGTCGACTCTGTGTATGCATATACTGAGTATTGTGAGTATTGTAAAGAGTCCTTTGTATTTCCATACAAGTTCGGAGTCACAGGATACTACTACGAGCACTACTGAGAGTCATTAATAATCTTTAAAGACTTTTAGAAACGTAATAATTAAAAGGAAATACAAAGCTCTACTCTTGTTAATGTGTTGGAGAATGGACTACTAATAATTAATAATTACAGTCGGGATTCTAAGAAAGGTTAAAAGTTTCTCCAGGCGGGTAGATTACCATTTGCATTTTCTCTTGTGTGAAACATTCATTATAATGTCGACTCCTATTTATCAGCATGTGCAAATTCAGAGTGACTACAAATATTCTTAAAATTATTACACCACACCCTTGAAGCTTATTTAATGCCTTTGCTTTTCTCTCCTTTTCCCTCAAGCTGTGTTTTATTATTAAAGACGATATTACCAGTCTGTATTATTTTCCTGAAACCATACCTGTCTTATTATTACCTACGGGATCTTTATACAAGTTTACAAGACACGCATGGATAGAAGAAACATTCAGTTTATTATAAACAGTAAAGTTTATAGTTTTCGCTGTTTCAAGTTGATAAAACAAGGGAACAAGCATTTATACAGATTCATCAAATAAGGTAGTCTTTTGAATGGTGACTACATTGGAATGAATAACTCAAGTTTTATTTGTTGGTACATCGAAAATGGTTTCTGACACTCATTCTTCCTAATTTCATTAGTTTCAAGCAACCGGAACGACAATAGGCAGTACAGAAGAAAATAGCCTAGAGGTATTCCATGTCATAACCATTTTTCTTTGTGTCTTTGAGGGTAAATAAAATTAATTAGCACAATAGTATGTTTGCAGAATATGCATACCTATATTGCGCAATCCACTAGTAATAAGATCGAATATTTTCACAGCAACACACATCGGAATTCGTAAAAGAAGTTTGCACCTTCAGAGCAACTACGTACATTATTAACACATCATTACCTATTTTATTTTAAATTAGAGTTTAGGACAATGACTTTTTCAACTTCACCATATTTTCTGCCATTTGCTATTACAGTACCTACTATTCGCCAAAAGTTGAAGTACAATGAAGTTTGTTTGTAATTAAAATTTTCTATTGATAAGCCCTAGTTTCATTATCAGAATTGGCAAAAAACAAAGAGTATGTTATGTAAGTCCAAACAAATCACCTATTGAACAGTTTTACGAACCAACTATGACTTAACGCATTATCTCTTAAAAATGACTTTCCCCGTTAACTTTAAGGCATATCCACTTATACTCATAATAATTGTAACTTTGTACCACATTCGTTAAAAATTATTCTTTCCTATCTGTTTATACTAACTGGAAAATCAAATAATGTATTATTCGAAATATTGAAGTGGCTTAACAATACATAATGAGTATTCTGAGTAGGTACTTACTAGAATTAAAAAAATGAAAAAGTTAATCAAATTGTGTCTGACACAATAAACTAAATTCTTTTGTGAACAGATTTAGTGTTTATGTGACGAATTTCGCACTTTAAGATATGTCAATCAGAATTGCTATTGTAGCTATTGGATAGATACTTGTCCTGGCATTGTGCATTGTATGACCAGAACCTAGATAAGCCAGTACACATGTATAAACGTATCTTTGTGTAATAAAGCTAGTACTACTTATATGTATATTATTATTAGTATTATCATAGCAAGTCGATAGTTCTGTGCATGCCTTTATCGCTATTATTATTATTATTATTGTGCAATGGCAATACCACTACGAAGGCTGCTTAGCAAACATACGTAGTGAGTGCGTGTAGAGAAAAAGGAACTGTAGAATTTCAGTCTATATCTTCTCCTCATAGACAAATGCTTAGATTCGTATCATTTCCACCAGCAAATGTACATAAGAAATGGATACATCTTTCATATCTAATATTTTACGTAATACACATAAACCGATTTCCTAGAAAATAGAAACCAATTTCCGCTCAATGTTCCCCCTAAGGGATACTCAATTTCTTCGTAGATGGGTACAAACTGGGTTTTGTAGCTCAGATGTTAAGTAAACGACAAGAATTTCGTATATACTTATAAGTACCAAATACACTGCATGTAACAGTCGGGGTACTCTTAACTAAACATAAAATACTTAGTTTAGTGGAAAAGGCCGTTTCACTTGTCCTTCCCAGGATTTTATGAAAATTCAAAGCTACAGGTTACAGAATATGCACTATGTGCTACAAAATATATTCCAGCCACCTTTCTATAGATGCGACGATGGAACTTTCAATTACATTCCGAATATATTGATTCTACTATCTGCTCCGAGTATGAATCTGGTGCACTACACTACAAAGAGCTTTTTCTGTCTCTTTTGTCCTCTGTGTTCAGAAATAATGTAGGAAGGACAAGGAAAACAGAGCATACCATAAAAAATCATCTTTCCTTCAACATCTCCTGCGTCCTTATATTCAATAGCAACTTGAAGGGTGCATATGAATGCCTTTAAAACAGGAATTTCAATGAGTGAAATGGCAGGAGACTATAGTGAAAAACATCGTGTATCTTATGTACATAGTACATACTCTTGTACATTATTTAGAGCAGAGCATTATTTATAATGAAAATGTAGATAAAATGGAGAGTTGAAAGCTCATGTGTATTTATTCATGAAAACCTGCTATCTAGCACCATCAAGCCTTTGTGTGAGAATACTTATATGAATTTTCACCAGCTTATATGTAATATTTTCCCTTTGATATCCATTCGTTAGAGTCGTCAGCAGCACCACTACCACAGACGACAGGCAACAAATACATCTATCTATAGAACTATCTACTACATCTACATACATTACGAGTGGTAATGGCAACATCATGGCGCTTGCACAATAGTATCAATCTTAGTAAATGATTCTTGTAAAACAAATCATCGAAAAACGATAAGTATTGTTCATTGTGCACAAAAAAGAAACAATTTTGATTCTTGAAGCAAATACATAAAGAGAATATTAAGTAAACATGCAGTTGAGTGTATGTGACAAAAAAGACGTACCATACAATTTGATCTTTTTGTCTTTGGTTTCCACAATAATGATAACATATCCTCCCAAATCGACCATAGCGGTGGGCTCCAGAAGGGTCAAGTCAAGCACCTGGTATACATAACACGGTTCCAGGATGGATTCCTTACAAAATGAAGCAGACGAACCCTGAGCGGTGTCTGCGCTAGTTTTCTTGCCACGAAATGGACAACAGTCGTCTAGGTGCTTGTGTACACAACAACCAATATAGATGCTCTAAGCAGTTCGTTCCTTAGCACTTAACTCCATTAAATATTGACACGACAAACACAACAAGCCATCACATGGCATATTGAAAATCATTCATTTCCGTAATAAATTCTTCAAGACAGTAGTAGCCTTACGGACGTACTGTCAGTTGATTAAATTGTTGTGACATACACTACAAGGAGGCATTTTGTCTCAAAACCTCCGGAATTCTGTGAAAGGCATTTTAAAGCATTTCAGCAAGTGTGACGAATATTTAAATAGACTGAAACAGTTGAAGTAGGTCATCTGCTTTGGACATTTGTATTGAATGGTTGACTTGGACTGTTCCACTAGAATACATTGAATTTACCGAATTAACTTAATAGTATTTATCTCTTTCTTAGTAGCAGATTCCTTTCCTCGTCAGTCACCAAGTGTATATTTTGGGTTTTTGTTAAGCAGTTTGAGTGAATAGCTCTTGGCTCTTGGTTTACTTCACCCAACTAATCCCCACAATGCTCAATAATTTATTTCTTGATTTATTATGCGATTTCCGACACAAGCCGTTCCTTTTTCCTTTTCTCTCTTCACACTTTCTCTTCCAGCAAAGGCAGAAAGTTTTAGTTAAGTCTTACATAGATATATAGAGAAGTAGGTTTAATATATTTTATGTGTAGTAAGTAGCATGTATCTAAGTACCACGTACGGACCTAACCATACGTGAGTAATACACTATATACACTCCTTAAACCAACAAAGACGCTCGCACCGTTGAATTGCAGTGTGGTGTAGTGTAGCTAAGGTATGTACACCAATACTAAATATTGTACAGGAGCAGATTCGCGAAGAAATCTTGAGTTGGATAGTGTAGAGTGAATGCTGTAAATTTATTTGGCATAAGACTGGATGTGATACAACGGAAGTTTTTCACAAGTCTCTGAACATATTTTATAGTCATAGCATGGGAGAGTAGACTTGCACGGTAATGCACGTAGTAATACTATCATCTCAATGCACAGCACAGGTTGCTTTCTTCGCGTGAGTATTAATACCACTGCAATAGCACAAATTTTAAGAGAAGTGACTGTAACATTAAGCGAACCAGACAGATAGACTTGCTTTATGCACGAAACTCTTACGAGTCTCATTACTTCGTCTTACTTTCTCTTTCTCATCTCCAGGGAGGCTTGCATGTTGCTGGTGGTGGTAAAGATCGAATCCACAACCCAACACGATATCACAACACGTTCCCAGTAAGTACACTCATTTTCCAAGTTCTGTACAACCCGCTCCTTCTTACTCACAATACAATGAAATAATATTATAACTCGAGACTTGAACAGTAATACATATTATGGTAACTTAGAGCATACTGTACAATTCTTGCCACTTCCTTTTAGTTACTTAGTATATTTTACCATCAGTCTAGTCGCAGTACCCTTAGTATTAATAGTGGTAGAGGTAGCATTGATGAAAGGAGTCCACGAACCAAGTTTAGAAAACGTACACGTATTTTCTAATAGGAATGCACTTAGTCTTTTAGTGGGGAATGTAGTAGTATCATAGTATCTTCAAGAGCAGTATTCAACGCAACTGCATGGAGAAAACAGATTTCCACAAGCTTTCATTGAGGCACGAGCCAAGTTTGTAGAGTTATCTTGACTCTGATCGTCATTTAAAATAGTGCTGATGTAGCAAGTGAAGATTGTCCTGATATCTTGAGTGATGTTCACAAAGATTCGAATACAGAGCTTGTTGATTAGATAGACTACCACTACTAAGTGTATAGAGTAGTTATAATGTCTTTGTGGCTAATGCTATGTATCATAGTCTGACATATATTTCTTCTATATTATACAGTGTATTATTAACAGCTGTGTACATGCACAGCATCCTTGCTTATATATTCAAAGTACATATTTACTCTATATAGACTTGGGTTGAGTATCTTTATTTCACAACTTTAGTTCACAAAGAGGAAATTGTTACCGATAGCTACATAATGGAGGATGCCTCGAGCTGTAGAAATGGAATAGATAATAATTTGGCTGTCTAGTAAGAATTGGTGCGAATGTAATGTACTATGTGTACTGAAGACGAGTCGGTTCACTATAATATCGCTTTCACAATCACAACCTATATATACAGATACTCTGCACAGCTCGGCTGCAGCATGTAAGTTCTAAACTTTCATACAAAACTGCTAACTGACTCAGCTTAAGAATGGCAGCAGACTCATAATTTTTCTTTACAAACTCTCTAATATGCTTATACACGCATACGACAAGTTAGTATGCACTATGTACCACTATGCTTCTGATAGAGCTCCTACATTCAATTGTAAAGTATTTGCTGTAAAGAATAAATGTAGACATGTATACAAGCAAAGTGCATTCATTCCTGTATCACAAGTCAATATTGTAAATATTGTAAGAAAGTGTTTTTCTTAAAGATTCCAGTACTCCATGGTAGTAGCTACAGATACAGTCGACAGGAGAAAATGTACATAGCATTTATAGATCGTGAGGAGGATGTACTCAAACGACTACAAATGTAAGGTAGGGAGGGAGGATCTACAACCAGTGGCAGAAACATCCAGAATTTCGGTACAGGAACGGCAACTAGTATTACGTCGGATTTTATCAGTGATATTACCGTTATAGGAGTGATTACGTAGCAGTAGTTCTATTATAGCAATATCGATAATGCTAAGACAGAGAATAAGAACGATGAGTTTTCTTTCCGTAAAGTTAGCATCGTGAATATGGAACCCATTGTGGTTGATTTCTTGTAGAAAAAATAGTGGCACTGTTGAAGAAGTTGACTCTTGGCGGAGTTGTGACACTGTAAAGATAGATGTTAGGCAAGAGGCTGACGTGCAAAACTCTTTTTGACGTCCAGTCTCATTTCGCCTTGGAAATTGGAAAAAAAGTTTGCGAATTTCCATTCTATGAGTACAAGTTTGTAGTTTACGCTGCTGGCAATGGGTAGCTAGCTACGTGTAGGTAGGTAACTATATTTAATTATAAGATTATGAATATTAAATTACCAATTCCAACTCTTCAGCTTTTGTTTCTACGATTATCTGAGTAGAAACAATTTTTTGTCAAAGTTTTTCAATATACAATTGCTGCATGGATGTGTGTGTAGTATCTGTAGGTAGTACTGCTAGTATAATATGACATGTACATGTATCTGTATGTGTATCTAATAACCTTTCCTATTTTTTATGTTGGCATGCTTTCTTTTACGCTGTATTGTTATTTGGTTTATTCACATTGGTTGAGCTTCATGTTGCTTGAGTAAGCCTACATGGTAGTATACAAAGTATACATTGAGTGCAGTATCTACAAACATTTGTTTATGCTGTCGTTGCTTCTTACTGTAACACTTTCTTATTCCTGGAGAAATATTTTCTCTTTTCACTTCCCTTGGCTTCTTTTGATTTGGCTTACATTTACTTCACTTGACTCTGGTTTCGTTTTCGCTTTGACTCAATCAATAACTGTGTATACATTACTGTCTATATAGAATGGAGAAAAATCCCAGAGCTTTTCTTCTTGTACTATATTTGAAACGAATTGAACCGCCGGCTGAGGGCTGAGGAAGTGCTGATGTGTGCGTATATGGTTTCATATGTCTACTGCCACTCTCCTGTCCATAGAACGTCAAGACTCTCAACCAAAAATTTATCTGGACATATCTTTTGTAATTCTAATCATATGTAGGTATCAGGATACAACCAACATTCTTTCTTATTAAGTCGACATAGGTACTTACTTACAAAGTCAACTATAAAAAACAACACAGTTTAATATGTGTGCTAATGGTAGTATGGCTAGTTCTTTGTTCCTTACTTAAGTAAGCCTTTATTATATGCATAATGTATGTTATGTAACATCTGTGAAGCCAAATTAAACTTGAGTAGTTTGTTAAAAATGCAATTTAAAATGACTTTAAATGTCAGTATACATATTAGATTGAAAAATTGCAAAAGGGACTCATGCTGAATATTTTCAGAATTTTTTAACAATTGACAATGACAGTTTTGATTCCAATAACTTTCCTGCCCTTGGATTGTTGGACATTTGATATATTGTTGGAATTGAGTACACTGCCAGGAATTTTGGATGGATTTTTGTTATTTTTGTCTAGAATTAAATTGAGAGAGTCTGAGCTGGCGCTGTTGTATTCGTAGTCAACTTCTTCGTCACTCTCGGCATCAAAGTCTACACCGACGAGAGATTCTTCAGACGACAGAGAAGATGACTCGAGAGTAAAGAAAGAGCGACAAGTGCAAATTGTGAGGACAAGACACAAACTGAGACTCAAACCGAGGACGGCTGCCAAAAAGAAAATCCATGTGCCCGACCAAGAAACGATATTCACAGGGGATGTTACTGCTGTCGTGGTCGTTGTCGCTGCTGTCACGAGTAATGACACCATTTCACCCACATTACAGTACATACATAAAGCAAACTACTACCGTCCAGGCATCACACGTTCTGCACATGGAAATGAGTCTCTCTCTTTTACTAGGACTATGTATGTGAATGGAGAATGTTCGTTTCTCTAAGCTAAAGAGAGTATTACAGGTATTATTCACCCAGTTTTCGTTTACACTCCCTTATCATGTCTGTCAATCTTGGTATTTCCCGAAAGGAGCAACCGCGTAGCCATTCTCCAACAGAAGCAACTCGGTATAAACAAGTTCTTGAATGAATTTATCACCATGCAGCCACAAAATAGATGAGATGAGACAAAGAAACACGGGCGGCTTATTTTCCAGATGATGATGATGAATTTAACGGACTACTGGTTTGATTGTCGTTTGCTTTATAGCTACTCATGCAATCCAAATTACTTTGGATAGCACTGGCACACATAACCAATGCAATGCTCCGAGAACATTTCAACTTTCACAATGATCAATGTTTCGTATCTCTTCCTCTTCAGATAATGTCCTCTTGTCCTCCTCCTATTTATTCATTCTTATTCATTCTTATAGAAACAGTTTATTTGCACAGTACACTAACTCTCTTTAGCAAATCACAACAATTCTCTGTCTGCCTGAACCTTGTATGTGAAGAAAGCATAATAAAATTAATATTACAACATACTCAGTCTGTCTTGTGTACAGATAATACAATTACTATTGCAACAATAGTAACGACTTGGTGAAATTATTACCCTAGTAGAAATTCCCCTGGCGAATCTTTTGAAAATAAAATAGCACTATAATATGTTTCCTTACACAATACAGTACAGTACAGCCGTAGGCTAACGTTCAGCAGTAAGGGAATTGTTCAACTCTTTCACAAAATTGTTTTCATCAACAAGTAGGGCTGATAATACACAACAATTTTTTATTGTACGCAATTTTCTCCAAAGTTACACTTGATACACTCCACACAGTCACTTTCCCTGTGAACTCAGCTCACTGTAATAGTCTGACTTGCTTTGTATATAGAGTATATACCTACTTGTACAACAAACAAACATTCAGCACTTTATTTAAATTGTTTGCAAGACAAGACCACCAGGAGTATTGCCACAATTTTAATTAAACTGTAGCCTGTATAGTAAACTAAATGTTAGTTATTAATACTTCTGAAGATGTACAGTTCCCGGCTATTTGTAAATTGAAAATGTTTGACAGTTTGTGTTCTTGATGAAGAATGGTGAAGGTAAAAGTATAAAGAAAGTTAGTGCCGAGCCGCGACTGACTTTGAGGAACGAAATAAATGCAATGTGTGTATCAGGTGGTGGCACGGGAGAGAGTAGAAAGATGCTGGATGTTGGAGCGCGTATACACACTGTGCAGACCAAGTGGTGTGTGTAGTGCTGGTGACTTGACTTGAGTATTAGTCCAATTCAGTTCTTCCCGTATATTTCTCTACTAGCATTGGCTGGCTGGCCCAAATAAGAAAGGAAGGATGAGATGCGCTTAGTTACTTACGTTGAGAGCGAAACAGTTGAGCTGATCCCGACGAGCCGAGTGAAAGTCAGTTGAGTAATACAAGCAGAAATGTACGAACGATAGTGTACGTACTCTCACGACGAAAAACACTACAACACGAGTCTATGAAGCTTGCCACTGTACTGAATTCTGTAGAAATGTGGTTGCGAATAATATTATCAGAGAAGACTCTCACACCAGCCACTTCGGAGTCCACAGTTCCTGCCCAATTCCAACTCACACTTCTATATTCGGAACAGAAACACACCAGGATTGCATTGCTCCGTGAACTTCCACAATGACAATAGGTAGTAGCTTCTACTACTACTACCAGTATGTACTACTAAAGTAAACTCTGACATGTAGACTTAACACTCATACACACATTGCAATTTTCAGGATATCATACTCTCTAACTATATACTACCTATATATTATACTAGTGCGATTTAACTGTGCAAAATTTAGTCATTGATCTACTTTTGTAATACTATATTGTAGTAGAAAGACAATAGCAACATAATATATTGTGTGATGTTATGTAATAGTATGTAGTAAACATCAATCTACTACTTTATCTGTATACTACAAGGGAAAGGAAGGTTACAAGATGCTAATGTATAAAGATCTTTCAGATGCTTAAACTTATAGTAGTAGTACATGGAGAATGAGTACAAGTAACTAAGTGTACTTAAAGCTAATTGCTATTGAGAAGATTTGTGGTTGATTTTTAAGTAGTAGTAGCAGCATTCATATTGCTGACTAATGAAATAATTCGGGAGACTAATATATTATGAGAATTAGAAAGGACGAGGAAATAATAACAAAGTGATGTGATGAGTTGATAATGGGAAAAGAAATAATATGAGTGAAAAGTCTGGGGACTAAAAGTGAGTGTGTTTTGTAATATGTGCCGTTAGGGCTGACACAGTTCACAAACAGCTGAATAATTGATAGGGTAAATCAGAGAGCGATAAATGCACGAGAGGCGAGGTAGGAATGGACTAAATGGAGGAAAAAGATGTGCGATGATGTAGGCCGGCATCCAGGATCTCTCACTTTCATCTCTTCACAAGGAGAGCAGAGCTCACTCAGCAACATCCTTTCCCTTCCTTTCTCTGTCAGATACTTTCTACCACTACCAACACACATACATACACATAACTATATTCCTAGAGATGCTCTAGATACCTAGCAAATATTATATATGACGGAAAATACAAGGACCGAGACACAACTCCCTTCTGTTATTCTGGGACATGCACTGCACTCCGTGTACATACAACTACCGCCACTCTGGAACATACATAGTCCTCCTTCTATGTATTTCCACGTTTCTCTCTCACTTTGCTACGTATAATATGCTTACACCATTATTACACACAGAATCTATATAGGAGTAGTACAAGTACACACACAGAGCATACTACATACAAGGAACGAGCAATATTGTTATGGGGAACCTTTCGCTCGTTCTTTCACATGACTACTACTACTACTACATACTGTGGGACTTGTATTTGTATCTCTGCTTCCTTTAACTTGAGATGTCGTGCCAGGTTGGTTGGTCTTACAGTTTCTTTTATTCCTTTTTACTCTGCTGGAGAAAAGGAAGTAGTAGTAGAAGAAGAAGAAAGACTAGCTCTGTATTTTCGTGAGAACTATGCAGAGATATATAATACTGCGATATATGTGTGTATGAACAGTACACGACTATTACAGCTAGTGTTACTAGCACTACACCATACCACTACTAGCTACTAGGAGAAGTGTATCCATTAAAAGTAGTTTCCATTACAGCAGTTATGCACGCTATGTGCGTAGTATGTGTCTGTGTATAGATAGAAGGTATGTATGGAGTATAGTGTGTATGGTTGTAGGTACTGGTAAAAGGGAGAACTAGTACAAATAGAAATATACAGTTCTACTACTTACCTACAGACTGTAGCGATAGTCAAGGAAGTGAAAGTTGTTCTGGTTGACTACTACTACTATTTGGTTCTGTATGTGCAGAGGGTGTAAGTAGGTAGTGTGTGTAAGTGTGTGCATTAAAAGTATACGGTTTGAGTTGGAGAATGGTTCTACTATTTTCCTGTTCCTACTTTTGCTTCCTTGCAATAATGCAATGCTTTCTTCCCCAGTTTTGCTGGGACTGGCTTGGAAAGATGTGATGTGCGCGAGAAGCGCTGCTCCTCCATCCTCCAGCGACATTTTCCAGGAGTCTGGTCTGACTGAGCGCCATGGAAGAGAGTTGATCGATATATACACCCTGTGTTCTCCTTTCCCCAATGCATGCTCGTGTTTGGATGCTCTTGCCTTGCTCTCGTATGTACAACAGAGAGAAGGTTTACAGCTCTAGTATTTTAGGCACAGACTCCTATTACTCAATTCCTAGTAGGAGAACGTAAACGTGTATGTAACGTACGTAGCAAAGCAAGTGAATTGCTCTACTACAATACAGTGCTAGGTGATAGAGGATGTAGAGTATGCAGACCACTATTGCTCCTATAGTATTAGTTCAACAGAGAACATAGGTAGTGGCAGGAGTTGTAATAGTGACTCCACACAGTTCTCGTGGATTCTATCGCATCTCATTGCAATCGTACTTCAGGCAGTGAGAGGATTCATTCAATACACACACCACCTACTACTGCCTTCCTATCCTACATTCTTCTGTCGTCGAAAAAAATTCCAACGACCTATACCGAATTTACACTGTCAGTGAAACTTTTAAGCGGATCTATTTTTCCTATATATAAATACTATTGCTAAACTACATGGTACACAAGAGTTTCTCGTAAACTGTATATTGCTCCTAATACAGATACACTGGTGGATTTGTCGGGCACACTCACTAATATTAAACTCACTCAACGCATAATGCCATATACTCATTGTCAGTTCCACACAATACAACACGAACACGAGCAACTTGTATATACTACAACTAAATGTAGCAATTTAAGTAATGTCATGTTATTTACAGGCTATGTAGCTAATAATGTATTAAGTACCTACATGTAGTGTGTAAGAGAAGTTGGTAGCTACTAAAGTAACATTGCCTATTTAAATAATATAATTAAATATGTAACATCGTAGCCAACAACTTCCAACCACGTTTACAACCCATGAGTGAGGTAGGTATATGAATTTACTCTCTACATTGGATTTGGGATTATGTACGGGTGTACAAGCACAGTTGTTCTTCTTTACTAGGTCTTAATATGTAGAGTATTTGAAATTTTTACTGGACCAATTCAACACAAATTAAGCCCTAATTAATTAATAAGTAATAAATAGTAAATAATAAAATTAAAATGCCATATTATATTCATAAGGCAAAACAACACGGTATAAAGATGATAACATAAAGCGCTCTTATTAGCATTTATATATCTAGTGAATCAGAATTGCCACATTATTTATTAGGCCATAATAATTTGAATCCGTCATTTCAATACATCATGCATCTATGTATAATTTTGAAAATTTTGCACAATATTTTTCTTATGAAAACGTTTAGTATGTATTCTTTAAGTGTAGAAAGTTTTAAATTAAAGTTCAATGTACTCTTTCATAGAGAAATTCACAATTCAGTTCGAAACCAATTTTTCATTTCAATTCTCATCATGAGAATAATTTACCTACCTAAAGATTTCTTCCGGAAACCTAAAGGGCAAGCGTGCTGCTGTATTTCAAATTTACTGAAAGAAGGATTTCGAAATACAGAATATTAAATATACAAAAGCTTCAGTATATAAAACACATAGTGTTTTAGAAGTATGTATATTTTCCAGTCTTAAATGCATTAGGTATAATATAAATAAATAACAACACAACATTCGTCAGAAATAAACTTCAACTATACTCTGAGAAAGGGAAATACATTTCCAGGAGACGGTAATCTAGTTATGTTTATCAATTCGTTTTCAATTACTTCCAGTTCACCTTCGCTCTCTTGAAAAACGAGAGAGACACAAATATACATATACCAAATACCAGCTACTCACTTGTATTAGTTTGTACAAGTCAAGAGTCTCCTGCATAGTGAGCTGGAAGAAAGTTTGATAATACTTGGAATTAAATAGGTACTGGTTGACTGTACTGATTAGCAACTTTTATTCAGTCAGTGATGCATTGAGGGAGATGGCCGCTTTCCTAATGCAGGTGGAGTGGCAATTGCTCAAAAGTTGTAAATTAAATAGTTACCTATGTAGGCCATCAGACTTCGTTTCTTTCACCGAATGTGAGAGCAACATGCATATTCTATTCTTGGTCCAGAAATCCAATTTTCCATAATCTTATAAGCTACAGTTCCATCTTATGCACCGAAGAATAGTTAAGACAAACAGGTGAGATCGATTAAAGCGTAGAATGTAGTCCTTAAGGATTAGCGTGATGTATGGCGAGGTGTGGGCTATAATGGTGTGGGGAGCCAACGAAGCTACTCATTTTAACCACAAACACTCTAATGTAGAATATTAAATTCTAAATACAACAAGCTTCAATCGTGTGTAGGATGAATCCACTTTTTAACGAGAACTTTCCCTGTGCTCTTATAGAACATGCTGCGCTTTTAAATACATACATGATATAATTTTACTAAAATGTTATATGCGTCCAGTAATTTTTGTTTGTCAAACTCACATTTAAGCTTTGATCAAAATGCATAGGTAATTGTATTTTCATTATTTTGCACTGGTGTGAATAAACTTCCAAGCTTGAAAATCTTCTTTCAAGAGTACATTTAGTTTACCTGAGGTAGATTAGCAGATCAGAATAATGTGAACATTGCATATTATATTTTGTAAAAAGTTGTTAACAAAAAGACTAGGTTTCATCATCCAGAAATATCCAACACTTCACTATATAAAAAAATATTTTCTGCTGTTGTTGTTTGTACTACTGTTTTTACAATTTATGTAGTTTTTACACATATGATTGGGAAAAGACATTAATCATAATAAATATGATCATATTATGAGGTATGGGTTCTCTCTCTCTGATATTTCAGGCTTGAGTTAGCTGAGACCCTAATAGACGATAATACAGAGTTGCAGTTTGTTGGTATTCCGAGAACTAATTAAATGGACCAGAAATAATCCAGTACGAAAGAATCTGGGACTCATACTTAGGTTGGAATCGTTGTCAGCCTCAAATAGTTCACCAAACTATAATTCGGGTACGAATTTTCAGATTATCAACATGTGTTTAAAAGGAATTCATACTATAATAATGTCAACTAAAATCCAGCTCAACTACTTTTGCAATAACGGAATTTTTAAATGTTTTGTTGATAGACTTCTTCTATAATGTTCTTTTTAACAAAATCTTTGCGAGTGTGACAATATTTCTTCATCATCTTGCGGGTTTTATTCGCGGTATAAAAAGGGATATACTAGAGGAAAACTGAAACGAGATTTAAAACGAATTTCGTTCGAAGAACACATTTGTCTTTTTAGATAGAAAGGATTTGCCATAGAGGTGGTCAACATCATGGGTTTCACTGAATAATGGAAATGGTAAAAGCATAGCGATAGTTGGTGTGTACGTTTTGCTAACTATATGGTAAGCTTCAGTGAACTTTCCAAGAAAGACTTGTCTTGACTTTCTTTCTGTGAACTCCCTATTGACATTGTCCTGTACGGATGAATGTAATATTATTACATAGTAGTAGTAGTATAAGTTTTGTGCTTGTGGTATCTTTATGCTGCCACAATACTCAACGAGTTTTCCTGCTTTCACCAAGTCGCCACTCATCAACTGCAGATTTACTCTTTGAAAGGTTTCTATATATATATCAACTATACAATGCAGTATAGCTAAGTATAATGTGGATAGAAACTACAAGGTGACTTATACAAAATTATAGCCACAATTCCTTTAAATACTGAAAAGACCCGATTTTATATTAATAAAGCAAGCAGAATAAATGTCGACGAAGAAAGTTGGTAGAAAGTAGTTATAAGATTGGGACATTATTGCATTGGTCTAGGATTTAGTACTCTGTCACTCGTCAATCTTCTGTCTGTGTAATTGATACGACAAGAAATGGGCTGACTCGCAAGAAAGGAGCCTAGAATGGACTACGAATAATATGATTTAGAATTAAAACTACTCATGCAAAGAATGAGGTATTACAATTCAACACAGCAAGCCAAGAGCTGTGTGCATTAGTAGCAGATCTACATTTATTTCATCCTGCTGCTCCCAATGTGTTATACACAGTCACAACAACATTTAATGATATTTGTAATCCGCTAACAAGAAAATAAATGCTTTGCTGCACAATTAATTTGGCTAAGTACGCATTCACATTCTTGTCTACGTTTCTGATCTTAACTCGATACCTACGCGACATCCTCCATTGCGGATTTTAAACAAGTTGAACTTATCCAAGTAACTTGGGCAGAAAAATATATTTTGGTGCATGAATGATTTATCCAAGTTAATAACAGCCCATTCGTCCAAAACTACTAATACAATTTGATTCAAATTAATTTCAAATATTAATTTTCTTGATACATCC
This sequence comes from Pogonognathellus longicornis, assembly GCA_034694085.1. Taxonomy (NCBI): domain Eukaryota; kingdom Metazoa; phylum Arthropoda; class Collembola; order Entomobryomorpha; family Tomoceridae; genus Pogonognathellus; species Pogonognathellus longicornis. The sequence continues at coordinate 33,555 of JAQFYB010001169.1, forward strand.
ATATTCATAAGTCCTCAAGCAAAAGTAAGTTTAGGTCATCAATCCAAAATATAAATAAGTGTATGTATCTCAAACTTTATATATATATAGTAAAATATCTGTGATGATCCTGTGTGCGTGATATCCAAAAGTTACGGGTATCGATCTACACCAAAGTTTCTCAGAATTCATCAAATCTCCTTCAACTCAACTTTGGAATCCCATTTTACCGTAAAACATATTTTACAGACTACATATATAGTATACATATCTGTATACAACAGTCAAAGGCAGATATGGATCTCTCTATTAAAAGCTGAACACATTTTTGCCGACTTGATCTGCCTATCTTAAATCTTGGAATCCTACTTCTGAAAATACATACCACTGCAAATTTAATACTACTAGGTAGTCCAAGATTTCATTTATTATTCAGCCAAGTTACGGTGACAGTACTATGGCAAACTGAATGTGAGAATAATACGGTAAGTGATGAAAGTTTGTAGATACACTTATAGATGCAAATATTTGGCAATGCACATAATACCGAGTTGAATGGAATTCGGATTTATAGAACAGATATTTGCAGAGTACATCAGATTACATTAAGGAAAGTAATACAACCTTCACGAAGTACACAGTCGGTAAATTGAATTCGTATACTAGTAAGCATCTACTAAAGCAAAATACGCCTTCAGCATCAGATGAAAAAATGATAACTCTTTCAATTCAGCACTGATAAGCATCTATTAACATTAGCATGAAACCATATCAAACTTTCACTAAACAACGGTAGCAAAATGGCACGGTAATAAAGTATTGGTGCTGATGTACCTAAAATGCAAAAAGTACATGGGTCCAACATATGTAAAGACGGCCAAAATCCTTACGGTCGCGTCACGACTTGAGATCACGACATCATGATTGATGACTGGAGTCTCTTCTCGAAATGATTACCACTCCATCAATACTCAATCAAAATTCGGCTTTCAGGTCTAATGCCCTACAGATGTGTCAGTTCTCAATCAACCCCTATCTCCACTTTATTATACACTAAACTAAACCACTCCAAATATTTGAATAACAGCAACCCGTGTAGCAACGCTTATGTGCGTAAGTAAACCAACAACCAATGTAACATTTTATTTGCAAATCATTCTTATATTTACAACGTGCTATAAACTAGATCTACCAATAATTGCAAAGAGCTATAGCTATGTACACTCAAAAAGTAACCTAAACGAATTTATAAATACATAGAGGTATTCTCGTTTAGTTTATAGAGTCTGTTATACATTACTATACACACTGATATAAACACAGAAATACAACAAAATTCTGTGTGCAGAACTACCTCGACGTATTTGTTGTAGAAATATCTAGCCATGATGCTGGATAAGTATGACACTAGCATCGGCATCAGAAAACATGGATACCTGATCGTTTGTAATGTAACGTTGGATGCATCTGTATATACTAAACCCTCCTCCTCGTTGACAAACCTGAATTGCCTAATTCATTATTTCATGTCACTTGCAGCATTGACTAATCGATCTCTGACATGCAAGGACTGCCAAACCATATGTACTTAATGCGCAGAGTGACTCTTGTTATATCAACCACCGCAATAAAGTTGTTCTGCCTGTTTAGTCATGTTTCATCTTTCTCAATGAGATAAAGTAAATAATTAATGTAAGTTGTCCGGGCTCATTTATACTAAGGATGTATTTCCTCAATCTGAATTAGAAATTTCATAGCGGTAATAAAAGTCACTGTTTCTTTTGATAGAAGTTGGAAAATATTGTATTTAATAATTATGTTAGGTAAGACAACGAAATGATAACATGTAAAGAAATCAATGTTATTTTACGCCTATTTCCAATTTCTTTGGGTAAATCATTTCAGAAGTGTACCTATTTTAAAGTTGAAAATCTAGCATGTTTAAACTACCTTACCTAAGTAGAAATAATAAAAATGGTAAAAGTACAGTTTATCACATTGAGATTAATAACTAAACCCAGCAAGCCCGTAAAATTCCTTCAATGATACGCTAATATCCAATGAGGCTAATTCTTTAGTTATCAAAGTAGTACATAGTAATAAGTCTAGCATCACCTACTTATGTTCAATAAAAAAAATTGTTGGGAAAAAGGAACATAAGAAATATTTGAAACAAGGAATGGACTATGGACTATAGGTATTAGGTATATTGCTTCATGAGCTCACATCCATTCAAGTACGTTAGAGCTTGGTGTACAATAGAGCTGATAGACACTAGAACTCCGGATTTTAGTGCTGGGTGACATTAGAGCTCAGCTCTATGTTTAAAGAAAAACAACCGGTGTCTCCATGTAAGCAAAACACGGTAACCGCAAGTGGGGAAACACACGGTTATTTAGACGTGCTTTCACTGTGTGTTTTGTCTATTTGATGTCACCGTGTTTTGCCTATTTGCTGTCACCATGTTTTGCCCATCTGATGTCACCGTGTTTTGCCCATCTGATGTCACCGTGTTTTGCCCATCTGATGTCACCGTGTTT
>JAQFYB010001170.1:0-36061 GCA_034694085.1 Pogonognathellus longicornis
ATCGCGAGCTGTGGTGTACTCGAGCTGTAAAATCTGCGAGCTGTGATGTGCACCGAGCTGTGATGTACGGTCACCTATATCTCTGGGCTGTTGCTATTCCTGGCCTGTCTGGTTGTAAAAAACAAGGAAATATCTTTGCATGTCTTTGCTTCACAATGAATGAATTCTGGGAATGTTGTTCCTATTTACTACTACAGTACTATGCTACTGTGTGCATGTCACAGATACAAGATATGACTTTAAAATGAAATTGGACAGCACATAGTTGTCACTTGCTAACTTAAAAAGCATAAAATGACACTTAACATGTTATTGATATAATGTAGAATGTATAGCAAACAATAATTTCATTCAAATGGATTTATGAACGAAAAGGAACGCCAAGTAGGCACATACTTAAAACACCAAACCGTGGTCATCATCATTTACAATATAGCACAACACAATACACAGATACATAGGGAATAATAGGGATATGATATGAAGGAAAACGTCATTGTGAAAATAATCCTCGTCAACATTTCGTAAACTCGTTTAGTGTTTAGTGCGACAATGTCTTGCTGTGTGTTATAAATACATACACACTTTGTTAAAAGATTACTCTATGAAATGCATGACAAGAATGTAAGTGTGTTTGTATGCACTAAATGCGAGTATAGAATTCTGCTGAGTATAAAACCATAACCAACCAACGAGGAAATTCAATATCCGTTTCCTACACGCAAAAGCGATACGGCATCACATTTTCATCACATCACTTCACTATCTGTCGTCTCATCTACTAACCATTCATAATGGGACGAGGAGCATGCAGGAGGCTATACGAGTTATACGAGTCCACTCGAGTGCATGTATGCAAATGTCCATTTCTTTGCTTGTGGATAATATGTCAGTGCGAAAATACATTAGTTGTGTTTATATAATGTGAGTGCAAACAGAGACTTTATGTACCTACTTATACGATACTCCAACTTTAAACTGCACCCTCTAAAGCAAAGCATTAAGCCCAGTGTGCATATATTACTTTTATTATATTAACTTCTATTACTAGCAGTACAAAGCAGATTGCCTATCACACCTATGCCTTACAGGGCTAAGCACTTCACTCTCTTCTCATAATGGCGACAAACGATACAACAATGTTTTAGGAGCACAACATGTAATCCGACTTTAAAGCAAAGGGTTCGGTTTCATTTGACTTTACTTTACTCGTAATCACACACGGCAAGTGCACTGCCAGTCTCATTACAAGTCGCTACTTCTCTCTGTTACCGCTCTTATTATATATAACTCGTATGGTGATGTTGAGTGTAGCGAAGGAGAGTGCGTATTACTTTATTCGAATTGGCTTGATTTGAGCCAGGCAAAAGTATATGGAGTCAACTCGTGAAAACCTTTGGGTTTTAAATTCGCTTTGGTTTGGTTTTGATGCAGTATACATTATACATCATGCATTTGCCTCGGCTCTGCCTCTCGGCGATTTACTACGTTATTTCACGTGGTGGTTGTAATCCAAAACTCCCGTAGAGATTTCTCAGCTCTCCTTTTATCTCTGGAATACTAAAACTGATTGTGAGTGTATGTGATTTACCTTTTCAGTGTGGAAATGTGCGTACGTGTAGTGTGCGTAACACAAGGGAGTAGAATTCTATGTATGCAGGCGTATGTGTGCATAATACAACAAACTTCCTACAGAGATACATTCCTTTGCTAACTAGTTGTGTATTTTGTGTAGTGTGTTTCCATGTAATAAGGTCTACTTAAGTTGTACGCATCGTCTCAGTCAGTCTCTCTCTCTCTCTGGTAATCACATAATATTATTGTAAAATTGTGTGTGTCGGAGTGGTTTACGTTTTGTGGTTTGGATGGAATTGGCTTGGCTCTCTCTACTACAACAGAAGAGAGACTTGTGTAGTCGTTTTCTATTTTCATTTCTTCTATCATATCTGTGCTTGTGCTGCAAAACTTGTTATGTGACGAAAGGTAATTTAAGGCACAATATATTATGTGATTTGGGTTTCGCGTTCAGACACATCGGTTATGTCTTGTTGAGTATTATGCAGTAGTCGTAATAGTAGCTCTGTTTGTATTGCTGTGTTTATGCAGATGTGTCCTATTACTGAGGAACACTTTTATGTAGTGAATGTAGAGATATGTACATGGAATTGAAAATTTGGGCAAACATTCTCATTTTCTTTGAATGTTTCCGTGTGACTTCAGTTTTCGTAGTATGTATGTGTGCACTGATGTTTTTGCGCTTTATTCTACCTATACAAACTACAAACATAACTTATTTACATGGTTTGGTTTGGTTGGAGCAGACTCTTAGAGTGGAGTGGTGGTGGTGGTGTGGAGAAGTAAATTTGAGTATGAAATTGCTATACACCCAAATCCTTAATAACATGCCATGTACAGGAGCTGAGAGATGTATAAATGCAAAGCAGCAAGCAAGTGGTTTGGTTGGAGTTAGAGTTTCTTTGCGTGTCGCACTCATAAATCTATATTAGAACTTCTCTCCCAGACTACAAATTCTGTACAAATGCGAATATAATATTTGTGTGATATGTGAGTTCTCTCACTAAATACAGAACAGTACCTACAGTGTGGAGGTATTCATGTATTATTATTATGTCAAGAATGGATGTTGTAGTTTGTTTGGCTTGATTGCATTGACTAGTGGAGTTGACTTGAATAAAGTCAAGTTTGATGCTGTTTATAGGCACACACAGTGTTCATAGTATATAGGTACGTTATTATTTTATTAATGGTTTGTTTGTTGCTCTCTTTCGGTCAAGCACCCCATTTATTTCACTTTTCACTCTGTACATACTACTGCGCTCGCTTTACGCTCACAGCTTACAAACGATACTTTAAATGTCTTGACTTTTTGAGTGCCAGACTACTTAATTACTTTGACCTTTGTTCGTCCGCCAACAGTTATATTTACATTAAAATTTTGTTGATGATTGTGCACGGCCTTTTATGGCTCTCGTGTCGTGTGCCAATGGCTGTTTAAGTAAAGTCATGCATTTGTGCGCTTTCTCCCTGTGCACATTAAAAAACGTCTGAAGAGGAATTGTGCATGGGCGTTTCTTAGATACTCTCTTTACTGTGTATGTGTATATATGTAATAAACTGATGCAGTTGTGTACAACAAATGTAATACTAGCCTTAAAAATTCCAGTTTTATGTATCAGTGGTATGTAATTCAATTTCTATGAGAAAAATTGCATGTGTTGGAGTATGAAGTTTCGTTGGAAAAGGTTAGTTTACATTTTACGTCAGTTTCCTTCCTCACGGCTGTTTACATTTAACAAACTGCAATGTTTTAATGAATTCAACTGTGTATACCTTTGTTTATTCTACTTCTAAACTTCTAGGCCATTACATGTCCACCTAGAGCTGTTGGGTCTCATGATGGATATGTTACATCTACTACATACATATTCGCAATAGTAGGTCGTGTGACGGTGATTGTAGAATTTTGCACACTACCTAAGTAATACCTACTCTAGGTAGGTACCTATGCGATATTTCACGATATTGCGTACAAACACGCTATTTTCATTCTATAGGTAGCTATAAAACAGAAGTAATGTATTCTGGAATAACAACATGGGAAAAGAGAGGGTGGCTAAAAATGTTTTTACACGGTTCTATACAGGATGTGCCAAAAATGCTAACGATAATAATAGGGAAGACAAAAAGAGGCTTTTTCTTAGTTCGCTCAGAATTGGAATGACGTGAGGACTAAGGAGTTCTTATACGTGTAGACTCATGATATTTCGCAGTCTTATACAACTTCAGTAAACTAACAAACGTCAAAGTATAGAAAAACAGACCACGGGCAAACGGCATGTTAAAGATAACAGATTACTAAATAATACTCGTAGTGTACTGTACGAACATTCAAAGTTATAGTTAGTTACATATTGCCGGAGTGCGAGTGGTAGTGGCATATCTCTTTGAGGCAGAGATAATAATTTAGTTTTCTGCTAATAAACAGATACGTTTATTAGCAGAACGGCTTAAATAACTAAAACCCACACATAAGGTAACTTACTTACCATTCGTGTTCTACTAACGCAAAAGCAAATGTTGTTTACTTTGTGCAGATAATTCTGTTAGGGAAACACAGCACCTATGTCTACACTCACCTCAGTGAGGCAGGTTGCTTTGAACACGGTTACTTTAGCATGGAGTGAAGGAGTAGAGCTAATAATGTGGAAAGTGCTTGCTATACAGTGATGGAAAGAGATGGGAATTTAGGTACCTAGTTAAAATGTAACTAGTTTCAGTTTGCTATTACTAGTTCTAGTTGGCAAACTCAGAGAGATAGTGTAATAATGACGAAATTACTTTTGGAGTGATAACGATGACATTTGGTGGACGACTGGTGGCACAACGAAAAGAACTTCGTCTCTCATCCACTTGTTTTTTCAAAAGTTAATTATTACACTTATAACCAAAGGAAACATGAAACTGCTTCGTTTTTAGTCTCCGTTTTTGTATGCAGTTCATTGTACGAAAATTTTGTGTTCATATTTCACGGAGCGTATCGTGCACCGAATTGAAAACAGATTGTGAACCATAAGGCTGTGTGATACACCATACCACGTTGGGAAAATTTAGAGACAATATTTTGACACTGTCATAGTGTCAACTGTTCAACATGTGTTGCATGAACGTATGTATGTATACTGTTATTTTTCATTTACTAAAGGAGTAATAATAACATGCCGTAATGTGTTTACCCGATTATCTTATTGTGTAAGAGGGTGGATGGTAAATTGGTAATGTGCAAAAAAGGAAAACAGTTTTTTCTGTCAAATACTTTTCGCACAGCCAGACAAATTGCGAACGCTGTACTTTGATTCTTATTTACTAGGCTGTAGTAGTAGCGTAATGGAATTTCCCATTAGTAAGTATGTCAATTTAACATAAATCACAGGCGAAAGGAAGTATTTAATGTAATAGTGAATTTACTATTACAAAAATTCACAACTTAGTTTTATCATTGGAAAACCAGGCATTTCGTTGTTTACATCTACATTCGCGTTATAGTAAACACCAAATACTCTGAGAAATTAATGTAACATTATGCAACTTCATTTGTTAAGTACCTATGTACATACTTTCATCAGCTTGCGATTTGTATAAAATTGATGTTCCTATATAATCCTATACAAGTAAACCTACCTTGAGGAAAACAGATTTCTGGGCTAAATCAAAAATCTCTCTATACGTAGCAAATAGCTCGATATCTATATTTTAGTACATAATGTAATTCATTAGCATTTATTGCAACTACATGAAAGAGCAATAAATATATCGACATTCCTGACTATTAAGAGTGCGCACTAGAATGAAGTGTAAGTGTAGTGAGGGTGGCTACTTGTAAATACTAGACGAGAAATAGATTATTTATCCTTTATCGCTCATTCCATGTACTAGAATATAATTTTACCACACTGAATACAGCATTATTATATCATGTATGCACAGTAGTGGTGTATTTGTATTTCAACACATATATTATGTGTTCCTAATAGTATAGTTATAAATTGATTTATTACTTCATATAACCAAAGCTTATAGATAACCACTATCAGTAAACAGTGCTATAACTTAATAATTATAGTCGGTTAGCTTTATACGTATGACTTGTCATTGCATAGGTCGCAACACTATGTTAATACATTGGATACATATTATGAGCATAAAACCAGTGCATTAAATATAAAGTAAATAGCTGGAGCAGTGTGGCTGTCTTTATCTGGCTGTCTTTTTATGATTCATGTTATTCAACTCGCACACAATCGTCGATTGTTTATTTTTGTAACTGATCGAAGTTATAGAACGGTTACAAGTCACAATTACTACATTGCACCACTTATTTCTCCTTTTACAATAATACATAATAATATTTCTATGTAATAAATGCTACATTTTATACGACCATATGGCATAAATGCTTTTTACGTATGGTATAAACAGAATACTATGCTTTTACATGGAGTACACACGTACTCCATGCACTAGACATCTAATATGCAGTTAATACAACAGACTTTGTTAACGCAGAGAGGTTGAATATTCTATTCAATATGTTCAGTATGTGAATAATAATATGTTATTGAAAATCCTACATTTTCGACCATTTGCTCTCATTCGTTACCTTCTGATTTTGTGTCATTTGTTATTCAACGATTTCCAAGTATTCGTGCATTATGTATAATTTATAAGTATGGGAGTTGCTCTTTTAACATTCCGTGTTTGTTGTTATCCTTTCAGGCTGCTAATTTGATGCGATACTCTGCACCTTGCAAGAACATCTTCCCAAATAAGAGCATTAGTTTGATCACAAAAAAAGTCGCCGAGAGCAAAGGAAAGGAAACGTAGAAACTGCCATTACTTCTTTGTGCGTGAACTCTGACTTCATATTCTTGAAAAAGAAACTTGGGAGAATTACTCTATTGTTGTTATTGCTGTGAGTTGGATTTCATCTTGAGATGGACAGAATGGAGGAAGAAAATAACGAAGTGATTTGTGAAAGTGAGTCTGACGAGTCTGATACTGAGGAAGGAAGTAGCAGCCACAAGAGCAACAGTGGACCGAGAGACTCCAATGCTTTACTGGACACTTGGCTTGCGGAATTGGACAGCCTTTCCACGGTAAGAAAATTCTTTTCATCATTATGCTGTTTTGTTCGGAGTAATTCCGTACGCGTATATAGTATATACGCATACACCTAATACTAGTATACAGATCTATTTGTACTCCTCAAATCAAGAACGTCTGAAATATATATTCGGATACTCTGTTGCCATATACTATGGATTGCACAAGCAGTAGCAAAAAAATTCTTGGCAGTGAGTGTGGTGTAGATGTACATGGTTGAAAGTACACAAGGTATGAGAAGTATTGACTAGTATGTTGTTAAAATAGCGTCGTAAACCACCAAGAAAGCGTAAAATTGGACGGAGAGCACTCTATCATTACTAGAGTTCCCAACTAGTAGTGGCAGACTCATACTCTTTTCACGTCTCTACTAATACCACTACGAATACAAATTGATAGTTTGGACTAAAGTTTTTGGAAAAGGAAGAAATCTGTTCAGCGTCTGTCTTGCTTAATGTACTTTCCCGCGAGTTGTGTGTATTGGTTCGTAATAGGAGCATTTACTTAGTTTGTCCAGTTACCTCTTTCATCGTAAATTTCTTTATCCTCCTTCCTAGGGCTGGCTATTACTACACGGACGTTGTTAGAGATTCTCTCGGTACACTTCATTTCATTAGGAAAGAGTTTATTTGCTAAATTAGTGAGAAAGTGACTCGTGTCATTAGACAGCGTCAGTTTATGATCCTATGGTTGTTGCACAGGAAAGCTGTTCACTTGTGAAAGCATCTCAAGAGAAGTGTGTACGATAGAGTTGTGAGTAGGTGCTTGTAGCATATCCGTCTTTGTATTTGTATGCATTAGATCTGAAGTTGGAGTGTCTAGTAGCACTCAAGTACACAGAAAAGAGCTAGCAGCACTACGTAGGTATTACTAGAAACTTGTAAAGGAAGGAGAGGCAGTGGATTTTCTCGTCTATGCACATTACGCTGCAATAGAAAATAAATGGTTATTGTCAATGACCAGGAAAAACAAGAGAAGAGAATTTCCGTATTAGCGGCAAGAGTAGACAAAGTCGTGGCGTGGGAGACTATGCGACTGCATTGCTGCAATAAGGTTTATATAGGATTAGTAATAGTATGCTCCTGGACTTCACATTGCTTCCAGTGCAATTGTGCACTAGACACGACAGTCGAATGCTCGGAAAATCTCATTTCTGCAAATTCAATAGCCATTAGCCTTAAGCTTTATTATTATGATTCTTCTGGTAGCACATATTATACGAACACACTGGTACCTACATAGTGAAACTCTGCCGAAAACAAAGGCGGTGGGGGTGGTAGCCCTGACTTGACTCAAAAGAAGTGCATATCTGCACATCCGAGTTCTCTGTGTGCAGTAGTGAAATGAAATGGTCCTGTTTAGAGCTAAAGTGCCCAACTCTAGCTTTTAGTGAGAAAGACTGTTCCATTAAACGCTAAAACTCCCTCCTGCAACTTATACAGATTTACAATTGACGCCCTGCTACCTTTAGTTTATATTTAAGACTACTGTGCTGTGTGTAGGAGTAGTTAGGTGGGTGCTCCAAGAAAATGCTCAAGAGAAAGGAGAATTTACTTTCCATTGCAATATTGCATTCTTCCTTACTGCATTCTGATGTGACGGGATGTTGTGATGCGATAGATTTAGATCGTATCTTTTATTTGTAGTTAGACCGCGTGTATAGAAAGTAAATACGCACTACCTACCGATATATACTAACAGATAATACAGCATGCAATGTTCAAAGCAAAGACATTGTACTACTATTACTATTGGGCTGGCTTTACTACACAGAGTACTATATACATACATACAAGTTAAATTTGGAATCGAATCAGAATCACTTTCAAGCTACAGTGCGTAAACGCGTGCGAGATTTTTTAGCGTTTGTTTACGGCTAATATTACTGCCAGTATACAGCAGTTTCATTTTTTTGGCTGCAGTGACTCTTTTTCGCGTGTGTGGATGTGTCTTTTGCAACAAGATGAATTTATTCAGTTTAGCTCTTTCTTTAATGCAAAGACCTACCTACTCCTACTACTCCTTCTATGTTATGTAATGGAATATATGTGTAAGTGTTGGCAAAAGAAAAGGAACAAGCGAAGTTGGATACATTATACATATTATGTATTATATAAGAAAAGTAGCGATTTGAAGAAAAAGAGAAAAAGGGTGAGTCGACGAGTTGAGTGGATAGCGGGGGAACGTGGAGACAATTTAACTTCAGTTCACTTGATTTGGCATCAGTTGACTTGAGTTTACTTCCGCCTTCATCCTTCTTTCTTTGACTGGCTTTCGTTTCCTCTTAGCAGAAGTATTCCACTGCCTCTACTCTCTGTCTGTGCGGATCTCTCCATATAAAAATACTTTATTCCGTCTCAATGTCCTCTCCTTTCTCCCTTTATACTTTGTAGCTACTTTCGTTCTTTACATCGTCTTTTTCCTTTCTCGTTGCGTCTTCCACGCTTCACAATCAAATTGCCATGAGAATGATTTATGTTCCTCCAGATTTGTGTTAGTAATGGGTGGTAATGGTAATAGGAGTGGTTGAAAGCAAACTTTCCGGGGAGAATTCCAAAATACGTGGAAATGGAAATCGGGGAAATAAAATGAATTGCGATGATGCAATGCAATACGATGGACAGACTTAAAACACGATAAATTGCAAAAGGAAACGATTGAAATGCAATAACTTCCTTATGAGATACCTTATACTTTATACCTTTACTGTTTATCAGGAAAGACAGAATATAAATATACGTAGCTACAGTATATGTGGACTTGTTTGTACTATTAGGTCTGATATTATATACGTTAAGAATTCTGGTTAATAAATACCACATTGACAAGAAGTTCACCAGATATAAAAATGAAAATAATTGCCTGTGTGACCCAATCAATAATGTCTATTTTTAGTTGAATAAGTAATGATCAATTTGTACCCACAGCGCCCTGTGTGCAGTTACATTTTTCATTTGGTCCTCTTAAAGCTTTTTCGACACACCAATTTGTTTTCTTTGCTTTTGTTCACTATCTGCGTCGGAAATCAAGAAAAAAGCTCAGTGGGACCCATGGGAGCTGTAAATTTAAAAGGACAATGTCATGGCCATGTCATGTAACTGTTGTGTCTCGTATACCAAACAACATTCAAACTCATGAGTAGTAATTCTACTCTGAGTTTGTCCACTTTAATTCTCTTTCGCTAACTACTATTTATGTAGTACCTTCTTAAACATTTTTTAAAATTCCATTTGTGAGTAAGGGTTTACAATTTCAAATTATATTACCTATATAATATAGTTGCTTTACTACGAAATGTACCCGTGTAATTTACTCATGTATATCTCTGTATAATATAGGGATACTTTACTCAGACTCTGTTGGTGGTTCTGTCTACAATACCCGACATACTGAGAATACATACATTCCAAACACGTTAAGTTAAAATGATGATGGTGAGTTTTGTGAGACACGGCTACTAAAATGCCTTGAAATAAAAAAGAATCCATAAAAAAGTCTTATTTTACACTCACTCCCGTCGGACCTGTCTCACTCAACTATTCATGGTGCATAATATGAAAGGCTTTCTTATGTCAGAGTCGTTTTTCACAGAAAACTATCGCTTTTACAAATTGCCCACCACGTGCTACACTCAAAATGAACTTCACTTATAACCACAATGCTTCCTAATTTAGAGAGACTGTTCGAGTTAAGGAAACGACACAAAAAGCATTTTCATTTCTCAAATAGTCAACAAAGGTGAAGATGCGTTGTTTTCTTAATATCGTCTTTCCCTTTTCGTAAGCAGAGAACTATTGTCGGTAGACTGAGACCTTTAAACTTAAACGATTGAATTGATATAACTATCAACTTTGAAAAATCCAGACTTTATGCTTTAAACAAAATAAATTCTAGTCCATTTAAATATAAGCAAAGTTGCCTAGAGGGAAATCGAAATATAAATCGGAATCCTTGAATCATGTAGTAAAACTTAATTAAGCAATTTTATTTAAAATTAATATTATGCATCACAACGACGGTGCTTTATATTACTTTAAAAAAGCATATTTTTTGGTTACAACAGTAATTATTAGATCAAATGATTTTCATAATTTGATAATTATTATTTCTCAAATTATAGTGTAGATACATAGGCAAAGTAAACTGAATACCAGAAACATTTTCACAAGATGAATATCAAAATTATCACAAGGGGATTTCTTCTACCAAACCCATACATAAAGATAAAATAATATCTAGGTATGTTAGGTACATATACTCAACATGTTGCCATTATCAAAATATCTTTACCTATTTCGTTACGGAAACAAAGAAAACTTTCCCAATCAAATGATAGCTCTTTTGGTTTCCTTTTACAAGACATTCTTCCAAAACAAGCCACCTTGCCTTAAATACAGATGCAATAACAATAGAGCATTCATATTACATGGGAAGCATGGCCATGTAAGTGTATAGCTAATACCTACTATATTCTGCAGCATTATTATACGATGTAACTAAAAGTAAAGTTTTGAAACCTTTATTCCTGCACCACAGCACAGCAGCCTACGACGATATCTTACAATGCACCTTGGTAATGGATAGATGGGGAGGGGAAAGAAATTGAGACGAGACACCTTCCAGCTGCTCCTCTTAAGATTTTATTTTCCACATTGCACTTTCAGACCCTGACTCTTTCTAGTCACAAACAAAATCATGTCTGTAGGTAGTAAGTGTATTGTCTATTTACTGTAGAACAACACAACGCTACTGGCTTCCCCAACCTGTACATTTCTATTACTTATATTTTCTATATATAAAGATTTTCTATTTTATGTACTGCAAGTCTCTATTACATTATTTGTATATAAATTATAGAGGTATCTAGTATCTATCTGTATGTGTATTTTTGTATTTTAGTTTACTACGACTGTGCATTTAAAGCCAGACTGTAGTCTTCTAAGGCTAAATTACGTTGTGTAAGGTTTAAAGGGTCTTGATTTTCTCGTGTCATGTCAGCAGCCGTCAGCATGAAGTAAGTAAAGGCCTTTTATCTCCACCCACCCAAAATACATTAGAGGACAGATGCAAGGAGATGCATTTTCAGTACATGTGTGTTTAAGTAATTCTCTAACGGAAAGTGTGCCTTTCCTAAATACAATTTTCGCTCTTAGCTTAGTTTACTTTGCTTAAATATCAAAACTCTTATTATTTCAGTCTCAAGTCAATAATACGTGTACCTATATACATATATAAAGTTAAGCGCATAACTTATCAACTTATCACCTATACATTATATACAGTATACCTACGGTATCTTCTTCTTGCCTTATGCCATGTAAGTATACTAAATATACAATCGTGTATGAAAGACACGTAGTTGTTAGTTGTATGTATTTTAGACGACGTGTTCTGCTCTGTTATGCGTTTCTTTCAACGTGCTCTCAGAAATTAACTTGAGGCTATCTCCGGGTAACGGGAAGTTGACTCAAGAAAGTCATCTGAATTGCATCTGCCTGCATTCTCAACTTCTTCGTGCTCGTTCCCGTATTCTCCTTGCGTAAAAGTCCTATCTGAGAGAGTCAGAGCGAGAGCGAAGCTGGAAACTCTGTGTGATGTGATCTTTAACTTTGTTTAGTTGCGGAGGAGGGTGGCTGTTGGAATTGCATCCAGAAGAACTTGGCTATAAGAAATCACGGTAGCACAACCGACAATCTAGTACTATGTGTACCTAGATATGTAGTATGTGCTATATAAGGTTGGCATGGCTAGTTAGTTAGTTACTGAGTTAGATGGACCATTGAACCAAGCCAAACCAGGCCACTGACTTTGCCAGTGCAGTGCAGTCATTTAATGTTCTGCCTTATAAAGGTAAGTTATTATAGCTGAGTTGTTCGGTAATTTGACGTAGATGCTATTAAATATATTCTCTATAAATTGCAACTCTACCATTTTCATATAAAACTGAAAATAAAGCGTGTAACCAGATTACTTAGTTATACCTAGGTGGATGTAGAGACGTATTAATTTATATGGAGCGAAGGAAACACGACCAAGTTTCAAAGTATTTATAAGAAAAGGAGAAGAGAGGGCTACCAGTCCCGAGGACATGTGTTTTAGACGCAAGTCCATGATTTGATTGTAGTGTAATACAGAGTTAGGTATTGTACTACCACTACGCACCACCAAAGTCGTCATCGTCCTCCTCATTACATCGTCAGAGTTACAGGCAGGCCATTTCGTATTCGTATTGAATGTAAAGAGAGGGAAGAAGACGGAGAGCTAGTTAAACTATTAAGCAAAACGCTGGAGGCTTCAACATGCTGGAAGGTCGCTGTGAAAACTGTTTTTCCTCTTCTCTAGTGGATTTTGGGCACACGCCAGGTGCTCTTCGGTAGATCTGTTGTCTGCATGAGTTGCCCTGGCCAGGCTGTTAGCAGTCTTCGGTTTACTCCAATATTCTAATTGAACCAGACTACAATAATAGGGACAGTGTAAATATATGTATTCCTGTCCTATATTAAGTGTATGTATGTACCCTGCCATGTTACGACTCGTAACTTACGAGTACCTACTACCTACTTATTATATACTTTGTTATACAAATATAGAACGTAGAATATTGCAGTCTCAATTTCCTTTCTTCTTGTTCTGTCGTCGTCGTCCTCATAGAATGGTGTGTAAGACACTTACACGTATAAACTCCTTGCTGTTGGTTACGTTATGTTTGGTGTGTAGTGGTATGTGCGTTTGGTTTGGTGTATAATGTATAATGTAATGGGTAAAGTAAAGTAACTAATGTTATGCTAGGCTCTTTCTACGTGAAATGTGAGTGAGTAGAGAATTGAATGCCACGTGCTTCTACTTCTCCCCCTCCTTTCTTATTTTCCGTCTTGATTCTTTTCTTTTTGATCCCATGGGCTCAGCTGGGCTTATGCGTTGTATGATGAGACAGGAGTGCAGACACGGAGTGCAGATGAGGGTTGTGGTTGTCTTTTCCCTCTTTCTACGCTGTCTTTGCTCTTCTTGTAAGTAGTAAACGTAGTTACATGATACATACGCCCGAGCACTAATACATACCACAATCCATTTCCACTAAGACGCTCCACACTCCGCAGAAAATAGAAGATGCTGAAAACTATAAACATGAGACGGATTTTACCTATATACTTATGAAGTAAGAAATACACAAGTAAACTGCTACCTTAGCTTTGTATCATGGTGTTCATGTATCTGAGTGTGTGTGTGTGGATTGCAAGGAAGATATGATTAAGAGAGGGTGAGTGTGTGGTGACACACATGGAGTATACAGAGTAGGGATGGATCAGGACAACGAAGTTGGAAAAGACAGGAAGAAACATTTCGCTTGTGTTATTCAATACTTTACATCCACATCATATCACACAAACATAATATCGTGCCACACTCGCCGCAGCTATCCCTCATCATAAGAGAAGTCTTGTCAAAAGAACGCTAAAGTAGACAAGACAAGCCGAGTCGTGTGTTATAAGCACACAGAAGATAATAAACACATCCAATGCGAGTACCTATACTTTAAAGATTTTTTCTTCATTTTACCTCATGTGAATACACAACAGAAGTTTCGTGGATATAACATTTACGCATACTATGATATAACATGCTGGATGCTTAATGTGGGTAAGGTTAGGGAAGAAAATCACGAGATGATTACTAAGAGTTTTCCTCAAAGGCCACCTGATCCTGATCCTTCAAAGCAAGGAAAATATGGAAAAAATAACAGATTTTTGCTTCGGAAGGATTGTTTGGTAGCAATATGTATTGGAAAAGGCTTATTCTTACATAGATGGTCGTCAAATGAAATGCACTGTGTTTTCAATTACCTGTGCGGTGTATTATTTTGAATGTGTATGTGTTTGTACAAAGCTCAAGCTGCGTTTTCAATTCAAGGCCCTGTAAAAATAAACGGAGACTTAAGATGTATACAAACTGACCAGAGCACGGTTGGAAAAGATTTACTACATCGAAACGAATGCAATAAACGTGTATTATTATTGTTGTTCGTTGTTACATCTAAAGGCAAAGTAAAGAATAAATAGAAAATAGAATTTTCGTACCTACCAAGTGTAGCTATCTTATCTACCTATTGCATATTGGTTTGTTTGTGTAGGTATGTATCTACTATTACATATATACCTAAAGTATAATAATATGTACTTTGAATGGTTTCTCGCTTCCAGGCATCGAGTAGCAGACAGTCGGACTCAATTTATTATTTTCGTTTACTCGGTTCGGGACTTAGGGCGGGTGTAATACTTTTGCTACTATTACAACTACCGAGGTTTTGTGCAGTCATGCATTTAAAGGTGGCTACGGTGGAATATAGCACGAAAGACGTAATAGATGAATATAGCATGAAAGAGGTGGTGGTTTAATGGAACACACAGTGTTTGCTTAGAGGGTTGCATTACGATGCATTTATTGCAGGTGGGTGTTAAGTTCAAGTTGAAATGAGACAGTCCTCCTGAGTTGCAGAAGGGCTAGTAGTGTGGTGGCAGTGTTATATAAATGTAACCTGTAACAAAGTGCAATAAGAATCTCTCACTTTATTACTGTTCTCTCTATATATAAGCTCATCTAAGATTTACTCTGCTTGTTAGCTATAAGTATGCAATGGCCACATAAGATGCAACTTAGAGAGATATTAATATTTTATTGCATCATATAAGTATTTATAGGTATAGCAGTAAATATGCCTACTTACTAATAATATATGGTACATTGTTCACAAAGCCTTTAATGGTGTTCTTCCACTATATCGGTGTAGATTCCTATCTTTGTAGCCACCAGCTATTGACATTGTGCACCGAGTTTACATAAGAGCAAAAGAGTCATTTTATTAGCAGAGAATACCTGCCTTGCTTCTTCAAACTTCCAATAACCTTGCATGAAGGTTTAAACCTAGATGTAGCATAACCGAGTGCCTGGAGATATTTACATTGTTACATTTACTCTTCTAGAATATACATAAGTAAAACGTGTAGGCTGTTGTAATAGTTGGTTATAATGTGGTAGTGCGTGGGTATTTCACAAGCAAATGATCAGAAGCAGTATTATTATATGTTTAGCATGCATGTATATTATAGTGGGTTGTAGTAATTGTAATGGATGAGTTTATTTCATGATTTATTGAGCTACCTACGCAATGCAAATGCAATTCCATGTAAACTTTATGAAGTGTCTTTCTTTTTCTTTACAACTATATACAAAAGGGAGGACGGACATACTCCGGTGAACTTGACAAGCTTTACATCGGAAATAATATTCTAAAGGAATGGATGGCAAAGTGAACGAGTTTGATGAAAGGTTCTCATAGTCAAACCATACAAAAGAGCTCTTGTTGTCTCGATGAGTATTCTAAGAATTAGGTATTTCTATTGTGTTCGCAGTGTTTTTGGCTATATTTATATACATAATGTATACACTACAACAGTGGCATTTTATATGTATAATACCCCCTTCTTGTAAGTAGTATATATATTATAGATAAAATGCATTGAACACCTTCTCCCTTGTTTACGTGTCTTTTGTGTGGAATAATGTGCTTAAGAAATAGAAGAAGATCCATAAAAATGTTTTATGAAAGTATTGTCAATGTCAATAAAAGTGTTAGCTGTTATTGTGCAAGGAATTTAATGCTGGCTACACAATTACAAGCATAGGTACCAAATAGTGTTGGAGAACTAGAAATAGTTTTAATGGAACATAATAAATATCTATATAGGTACCCCTAGCTATAGAAGAAGAATGGAGAAGACGAAGAAAGGCGATTTATTATGATTGAGGGTAGTTTGATTGCCACAGTTTAGTAAATACCAGTAAACAGCACTGTGTGTTAGCAGCCTGGGCATTTACAAGTAGAAATCCGCCATACAACACAAAAGCCTTCTTGAGCTGTGCAATTCAAGGCAATATGTAGTTTTGATGCATGAAGCTATAGCGAAATTATTTATGAATCAAGGGAAAACCCCAGGAGAAATAATTGATGACAGGGACAGGGCGGCAGTTTATTTGTACAGGGACAGAAAGTAGAGTAGAGAGAGACGAAATATCAACTCATATTTCATACAAATATTCATAAGACGCAGTTATTGTATTCGCCGTTATTGGAACATTTGTTCATTTTACGACTAGAATTATGTCAATTTTGCGTGTCATTTTTTAGTGCAATAAAATTATGTAAAGAGATATTTCTATTGTGTGGCTCTTGTTCAAAGTCCACCCACTTGCCCTCTAATGAATCCTTTTACATCCATAAAAACTCCTTCCAACAACACTTCTCTTTCTGCAAATAATTTTATTATCAATTATAGCACTGCTATATCTAAATCTATGTATGCATGCAACACTCTACTTCTAGTGTTATGCAATAAAATCATTTTTATTGTCGTTTCGAGAAGCCTTCATACGACAATCATTAGTTCACTCGATATCTATCTCATGCTTTCTAAAACTCTTGTCACAATTCTGCACACTAACTTCAACCATCATCGTGCTACATCTAAAGAATCAAACCGACTGACACAACGCATTAATATTCGTACCTACTGTTTATTTGCATGCGCGTAGTTGCTTACTATTGTGTTGCAAGTTTTAATCTGATTGACTGATAAATAAATGACTGGCTAAATGTAGATAGGGTTACTAATGATTATGAAGTGGTCACTCCACTTATGCAAGTACCTAAGTATTATTGACTCAGCAAAAATCCCTGCAATCTCGTGATAACAAACGTTGCCGAAGAAGGTTTGCACTGATTGTGCATCAAAGTACTGAAAATTGGTTCTGATAATCTTTCTTGTTCACATGAGCATGAATGTAATAACTTTATATGATATTTCATACTGCGTCTGTAAACGTAACGATTTCTGTTTTAGTCACTTTGATTCATGAATCAAGTTTGTTCATTTTATAGTCTCTCTGACAGAGGTAGGTAAGCTAACAAGGTGTTGTTTGACAGATAAAAGATTGTGTATAATATTTCTCATGTATTTGCGTCAGTATGTTAATTCTATCCACTATGTAATGTAATAGCATTCGGTTGGATCAAATGCTACATAAATACCTATCTAATATAATTCAGTTTACACTTGCACTGTGAGGACGAAGCGAATTATCGCTGCATTGAACAATGACACACGAAATTGTTTTGTTCGCATTTGCCACTACCATGTAGTAGAATGTACAGTGCACGGCCGTATCCAGAAATCGATTTCGGGGAGGGCAAAATGCATAAAAAAGAGGTTATTTTGCCCTTTCAGGGCAAAATAACCTCTTTTTTTAGAATTTCGGGGGAGGCAATTGCCCGTTTGCCCACCCCCTGAATACGGGCATGGTACAGTGCAATATTAAAGTACACTTATGTACTTGTGGGTCATATCGTTTCATTTCATGACTCGTGTTGCATATAAAAACTGAAAGGCAAAGTCTGCTATTGTTAGAACGTCTGTGTTTATGACAGATTCTCAGTTAGCAAATGATTTTCATCTGTTGTTAAAAGTGTACCTATTGTTGTCTTCTCATTTGTATTGCATGTAGAATGTATAGGTAGACAAATGCAGTAGAAGTACAATCTAGTCATGTCAGTCGGCGTAATATTATTATTACTGTTATTAGTAGCATTATGGCTGCAGTTTTGTAGTAAGTATTTTTATGTCATACTCAATAATCAACAAGACCATGGCAGATCTGCAGTCGTTTACTACCCCGCGACTACTTTGGTAAGTATGAATGAACATTATTGTGTTTTGGGACAAGAGACTTTGCATAATTTGCTTGCATGAGTAGCTATTCACGCAGTGTAATATAACAGTGTTATTATTGGTATTGCATCCCCGTTATGACACAGTGCAGTGGAATCATAAGAAGAATATTGTGCTACTAGTGAGTTGAGTAATAATAATGTGGCTTGGTAAAGCTTGGAATGATGGATGTTCTTCATGGAAGTTTTACGTTTTTTAAGGAGGGGTGCCACGTGCTCTTTATTCCTTCCTTCTGAATTGGAACGGATGGATATAATGGCAATGATTATGTTGGCTAGTCTACATTTTACATGGACCATATTACATATACTTACAACTTACCTATACCACCAGTCCCATTAAAGCAGTTTTCTTTAGTCTTCATCTCCGGTTACATTTTGAGGCTCCGCTCTCAACTACTGCTATTTACTCTATCTGTATACTTGTACTTGTGTAGTTGTGCAACTATTTGGCTTTTACTTTGTATTCTGCTCCATTTTAAAGTGAGAGCAATATCAGTAAGAAAAACGTACACGTACTAAACGTCTACTACGCACTGTTCAAAATGAGGGTGCATGACAAGACCAAGATTCTAAGTTCAAGTATTACACACTGCAATACTGCTCAGTACTAAACTGTACATCACATCAACAACAAAGAAGGCAAAGGAGTCATTATATTTATCTCCACAGTTCTGTTTCTCTCTTTTCTAAAAGGCTTTCTATTCCTCATAGTATAAAAGGTTATCTGTAGTAAAATGGAATTATAGCAATTGAATTCTGTATACAGCCTGCTTGGTATACAGTTCAAAGGCGTACGCTCAGAGACGTTTGTAATCTAATAATATTGAATGACATGTGACCATATGGATGATTTTTGGGCAATGTGTGTGTACAACGTACACACACAAAATGCGCTCAAGTTCAATCCACAGTCCAAAAACTCAAGAAGAAACAGCTGAACTTGAGCTTGAGCTGTACATAAAACTGCACCCTAACTCCCATATGGCGTATTCTACGAGTATAGCAATAGCACCCGTACAACTTCAGTCGGATCAGCAGAGTTTTTCACGTACATTACTCTGCAGGGCAAAAATATCATCCCGGAAAAGAAACGTGGAGCAGAAAACTTTTTTGCTATATGGTCATAATAAAGGGACTCGCATGTATGTGAACGTGATTTGTCTGCGTGAGTAGAAAAAATTTCAGTACGAGTGCCACATCACATTCTTGCACCCAGAAAGTTTTCAAGTGCCGTTTCAAATCCCGTGGAATATGTTAATGCAGAAAGTTGTGGAAAAGTTGACAAATTAATTGAAGATGAGACTGACAAAGTGTGCACAAGTAATAGAATATAAATGACGGATTCAAGAAGCACATTTCGCAACATGCGAAAGTTATTTTCAGCAACAAAATTCATTTTCATTACCGTCGTAAGTGTCTCGAGCAATCTATACAAGTCGTAACAAAACGTTTTTGCCTACAATACGCAGAATTTGTTAGTCTCAACGTGCAATGCATTTTCTCACAGTGAAATATCTGTCAATACCTTCTTAGCTATTTGGTAGTATTCCAGCTTATGTATATTCCACTTCTACTATATAATAAGTTGATCCTGATTGAATGTCAGATAAAGTGAATTAATAGATGAACTTCATCGACCATATAATTTGATTCATAGTAAACGCACAGGAGGGATTTATCAGAGTCAAACATTGCTTTTCATAATATCTCTCTTCATGACTATGACAAAATTCAGGTTCTCTTGAGAACTGATAAGAATCCAATTGAGGCTCGTAATTCATGAATCCTCCACAGACGATAATCCATTATTTTTTATAAAGTAGTTTTGCAGTTTTGGATGGTTTTTGCATGACATAATGTGGGAAGCATGGCAAATGGCAGTGCCTACAAAATAATCATAATGTGAGTATGAATTAAAATTTTGTATTATTTACACGTAAATGCCAAACTTGCTAAATTACTACATAGCCTTTGGTACCATTTATCGTATTGATACAGATACTGCTACACGTATTACACTTAGTCTATACTATTATACGACAGGATTAGGATTAAAATGAGTTTGTAAAAGAGGGTAAGTTGTTAAGCGACGAATTTCCACACAGTGTGTACAAACGAGTGTGTTAGTTGGAGTAATCCTGCATGGCCGAGCATTTATTCCCTTCTGTGTAGTTAGTTGTAGTTGACAGAATAGCTAAAGTTGAGTTGTAGTGATAGAACTAGTAAAGACAGTACCGTGAGTCGGGTATGGACTGGATTGATATATATTGGAAGGAGTCTTTAAAGAAGGAACGAGTGGAGAGACAGATGTGATGAGGAGTATGGTAGAACATGGAGGGAGGACGGAGCGGAGGATAAGGATAAAGATGAAATAGATGCATATATTCATGAGTCAGGGGGTCTGCTATACAAAACCAAGCAGAGACTAAGCACTACATGCGTTTCTGTGCGTAGTGCAAGTATTTTTTCGGAAGAAGGGTCGCTGGTCGGGTCGCTTGCCTCATTTCATTTCACTCTGACAGTCTGTGTGTAGAGTGTAGTGTGTTCCATGTACAGTGAGCAGAGTGCAATGTAAGTGCAAGTAAATGTTAGGTGATGTGTACGTTATAAAGTTATAGGTTGAGGAATATTATCATCAGAGCCTCTTTCATCTTCCATCTTCGTCCATTCGTAGCTATGGACGCTCTACAACATTCAACTACAACACTCACACATGCATACGTGCATACGGAATACAATGCAATGCTTTAACTTTTATGCTTTCAGATGTTAGTTAGAAAGAAACAAGTCGTATAATATGCGTATGTACAGTGTATTAGTGTTCAATGCTTTGTGTTCATACTATGTATGTGTGTATGAAATACAGATCTTTTGCTACAATAGTAGTAGGTTGCTTTGCTGGGTGTAGGAAATGGAATGAAATCCCTTGCTATCGTCGTCTCGTGTGTTTGTTGCAGTATAATCTACAGAATTGTAAATGGTGGTTCTCTGGGTTTGTATATAATACTGTGTTATTGGAGTATGTGTGTAATAAGGGCTGCTCTGTGTCTGTATTGTATGCGTGTTATAATGCGTTTCCATTGTTTATACACGAGGATCTACTTTATATATACATAGCTGCATGTATGTAGTAAGCTGCATGGATGGATGTGATTGGATTCAATAGTTGTACTTGTTCTGGAGGATTGCTCCAGAGTTACCACTTTTAGTAGTTATGTTATGTGTAGCAGATATACACAGTCTGTTTTACTGCTCCTTCCATGACTCCATATAAAGCTTGTCTTTATAATATTATAAGAAGGTTATATTAAAGTTATGTATGCATGGCACTAGAAAAGGAGAGAGAAACAGACACAGGGGTCCCTTGCATTTCTTGCTTTCCTTGTGTGTTGTGTGTGTAAGTATTGTAAAGCCCAAGTGGTGAATCCTAATCGTGGGCTCGGGCTCATTTTCCAGCTGTCCTTCATATCCCATCCATCCATTCCTTTTTGTGAAGTGGGCCTTGCCGGACGAACGAGTACTCTCAGAATAAGCCGCATCCACATGTACACTCTGTACAAGACTCTGCACTGTGCGAGGGAGTCTTAAGACGCTCTTCTGGGAAATTACTAATCTGTCTCTAGACAGAGTCAAAAGCAACAACAACAAGCCAAGCTGCGTTTGTCCCTTGGTTTATTTTGTTCCAAGATAAAATTACTCTGATTAGTTTTAGCTTGGCCAACTACCAATACGCGAAATAAGGGGAAGGTTAAAGATAAAACTTCCTTTTTTATATTTCTCTCCGTGTTCTACTTATATAAGCTACTGACTTGCGTATAGTAGGATAAAGCGCATTACAGATATTTATAAGACGTGCCATAGTGTGAAAAACAATCGTGCGTGTAGTGTGTACAACGAACTGTGTTTTATGACTGTCACATTGAGTAGAGTAGACCAAACTTACATTGATTGATAGAGAGTTGTGTGTGTTATTGTTATTAAGGATTAGGAAATTGGAAAGGGATTTTTTACGAATTCCTGTACACAGAGAGGTATTATTACTTTCTGTTCAGCTCCTTCCTAAGCCCGTATGAATACTAACTACTTGAGTTACAGTGATTGGAAAAAGAACCTAGGTCTAGAATCGTAAATGCGGATTACTGGATTGGAATTACTTATTTAACTACCTGAGAAGTGTTTGCGGTCTTGTTTGGGAACAGAATAGAAAAACTTGTGGAAAATAATTGATTTTAGATTTGATTCAAGTTGACTGGGTTGTTGTGTGTTGTGTTATGAAACGTGTTGTTTTCCACTTTACAAGAGTCAAACTTTTGACGTGAACTTGCGTAGAAAAGTTGTCGAGGACTGAGAGAGTATCAGAAAAGTTGAACTCGTCGTGTCTTGGGTTGTTGGCTTGTTGCAGATTGAATTGAATTGCAGTAAATTGCCGTGACGTACTGTATGATCGTATTTGCTAGTATGTTACATACTTGCTCTGTGTCTTTTACTACACATCTTCCTGCTATGAGTATTAAGTATACACATCGGACAAAATCTAGCTCTGATCTGAACATTATTAATAATCACAGCATCGTGTTGCACTACTACTACTTGTGGCACTAGAAGTATGTATACCTTTGTAAATGCTCTTCCATGTGTAGGTACTACTACTAGAGGGGTTGTTGCATCGTAATACAATACTATACAACATATACTCACAAGCAAGCGAGTGATAAATAAACTGTGAATTTTTGTAGTATCTTATGTGATTGGGATTACTTCACTGACTATATACAAACACACTGCTACTTGCACTGAAATCACAGCAAAGCAAGAGCTGAGCAGAAAACCACCACCACCTGCATTTAGTAGAAGTTGAGTTAGTTAAAGCGGACTAGAGTACAGACACACACACAGGGAGATATTGAGGAATTGCATGTGGAGAGGTGTATCATGTAATGTGGTGTACTTACATGGACTAGTACTTGGTCTTTATACCTATCTGTACAATATATCTCTGCTTTGACTTTTTTACTGTAAGTGCAAGGAACGCAGCAGTAGTGGAAGGAGTGTGTTGTAAACGTAATGTAATTGTCCCTCGTCTCGTTTGGCATTGTCTTGTTCTTGACTACACAACAGATATGCACGGAGAGAGCGTACTCAGAACACATTGATTGAACATAATCTGTTTTGTATTGAAGTAGGTTTAGCATTGTAACCTTATACTACGTTTTAAGTCGAGTCAACTTATTACGTGTATTAAGTGCACAACTACCTACAGTGTTTACTTGAGTCAGTACGTGGAGTATTAGTAGATATTGTTAGTTGGTGGGAGTTTTTACAAGTTGGGGTGGAGTGTGTGTTGATGTTGGAAGTGGCGAAGGAAGAAAAAGTCTAAACACACGAGTCTGAAAATGAGTTTACGTTTTGATCGAAAGGGCTCCTCATCGAGAGTCCGAAGCAGTTTCAGTTGTAAGAGTCGCACGGAGCGAGAGCGTGAACTGATGGATCAACAACAGGAGTACTATATGAGTTGGTCTTACCGACAGTGTCAGTTTGCTTGTGATTATCTTAATTTGATGGAGCCACAGTCCCTGCCGCCTCCGAATTCGGGAGTCGGAGGAGGACAGGCAGGGTTTGCAGGGGGAGTGCATGGAAAACCTAACATTCTCACTAACACTATGTCTCTGGGAAAACGAAAACCACTCCCGCCACCTAGAAATTCAACCACTTCGCTTGTGTCCACTGTGTCTTCCGGTGCATCTTCCATGTCCTCGTGTAGTAGTCGCAGTAGCGTCAGCTCTGCAGCTTCTGAAAGCAACTATGCCGATTTGATCGAGATCGGATTTCCTATACTACCTACTTCTCATCGGGTAAGCTTTAATTTACTTTGTGCAGTGCACTATACTCCTATAGCCTAAACTTCTATTTAAGTGCAATTCAACTTTCAGAGCACATTCAATGTAGCTAAAAAGGGAAAACTTCCGGAATAAACTTAACTTGTCACGTCAACATGTCACCACTTCTTTATATATCGCCAACAGCTCAGCCAGATACGCTAAATTACTGAAAGAATTCCGAAGTTATCATCATTCCAAAACTTTGTGGTGATAGTTGTGTCGGGTTAATCCTTAAATTGAAAATAGGCTTGACAGGTTGAAAGACCTTTATACCAGAAATTTCCCTTTATACTCGTTTTCAATTCAGTTTGTGACATTTATTGGAAAAGTAATTAGTTTAGTCTACTACAACTCTTAGATATACATACCATTGTACACACAGACACACTTGCCACGTTTTCCTAGAAATTACAATGGTTATCTTACAGTAATTATTATTAAGGAATCGTGTTAATTCAATCGCATGCACGTTCTACAATTTTTTTTGTATGATCCACATTAAAAAATATATTCCGTTTAATTCAGATCTGAACTTGTTGTATTACTTGTTATTGATTAATAAGTATTTTGAAAATTCAAAATTTGAAATCGCATTGATAGCTAATGAGTTAATGGATTTTGTGTTCAATGACAATGGTGAAAATGGTGATGTCTGTTTGAGATAATAATGAAATAGATTGAGTTGGTATCAGAGCGCAGAGAGGGATGACAAGACGACGATGTTTTAGTAGTTGAATTGGTTAATGGAGACTTTTTGAGTACTGCTTCCTCATCAAGTCTCTTAATGTCAAAGTGAGGGCGTATAAAAGAAGTCCATAATGATTGCTATAAAAGTTGAGTGTGTCGAGTAGTACATACAGTAATTTACAGTATAGTACATCGATGCTTTAATCGATGTGACAAAGTTAATATTTCACAGTATTAGATTTCATTAGAGATGTGAATGTGAGCGAAGACGGTGAAGAGTAGGAGATGAGAGAGCACAAGTGTGGGCAAGTTGTTGCCGGAGGAAAATCAACTCATTGCTTTTCTCTTCCTTGTTATAATATTTGTGAAAAGATGCGTTAGTTACTTCTTCGTTCTAATACTCCGTTTCGTCCCTCCTTCACTAATACACTAATACTAATAGCACGAGCTGTAGAAATTCCTATAGAGACTGCTCTACTTACCATTACTGTATTTAATAGCAATCATATTACGTAACTTAGAAAGAACGATAAGAATCCCATCGTAGTATTTTTATACCTCAGAGTGATCGTATACCTACTCCTAGCCCTAAGCTGGTAAACAAGTCCCTGTAGTAGTAACGACGACAAGAGTAGAGATAAGCATTGAGTTTCAAGAGCATTGAAGACATATTGCGTGTGCGTTACTATAAAAGTATAGCTAGTCGACATTACATAAAATAAGTGAGGGTTCAGTTTAAGGGTGATGAACCTTTAATTCACTATGTCTGTGTGTGCGAATAAGAAAGAAAAAAACTTTCTTGACTGAAAGATCTTGATGACTCGCTCAGTTGACTAACTTGACTTAAATTCTTTGGTCTGTTCGGTTCTGCTCCTTCTTTCTTTCTCTCTTTTGTAGTATGTAGGATAAGTGTGTGCAAACAGAGCATTGAATGGTCTTCGGATGCCGTACTTACAAATTACAAACTAAGGAAGTGGAGATGAGACACAACAAAATGGAACGTCTTTTCTTGTATGTGTGTACTATAAGAAAAATTACAGCTATGTGTTGACTTGATCGCGTGCACTTTGTTAGTTATGTGTGTATGTTCTGATTTGAGTATGCTTACTTGATGCTAGTACCTATATAAAAATATATACGAGTATTTGTATTCTGAATATTCGCCTGGATTCCCAAGTCATACATCCTCGTATATCTCCCGAGAGTTTTTGCGGGGAAACAACAAGGCAGAACTTCGCTATATCTCTCTGGAATGAGCAGGCGGCTTGTCTCTTCATTCCAGTTGACGACAAGAGTATAAAGCAAAGCAAAGGAGCGACGACGACGCTGCTATTCTCTTGAAATGAGTATGTTCCGTTGAGTTGGGAACGAAGAGAGATGACTATTATGCTACGCAAGCAAAGTATTAAATCTTTTATGCCTTGATAATCGTATGATGATGTCTTTTTTCTTCTCCTTCACTACCTTACTCAGATTACTCCTATATGACGAGAACAGCGAAAGAATCATCCACTTTCTTCTTCGGATGGTTAATATTAACTAAAGTCTTAAGTATAATCATTTACTATTTTCCATTAGCACTGCTCAAAACCCCACTTGTTTATAGATGTATATTGTGCTCGCTATATAAATCTCATAATGTGACAACACTTTTTACCCTACCCAAAGGAAGAAGTCTTTTCGGGTACAGTACAGTATGTAGTATATAGATAGCTAAACATAATACACTGGAAAAATAATAGACAGCACAAGGAAGCGCAGTCATGCCACAAAATTCATAATTGAGTCATGCGGCTGACTATGGTTGAAGAAGGGTTCCAAATATCAATTAAGATCCCTTCGCCAAAAGCTCACTCACTCACAGTCTGAGTTGTTCACTTGAATTGAATTCAGTTTCATTGGATCCAATTTTCTTATTGGGATGTGTATGTATGTGTCTCGTTGTATCTTACAGTAGATTTTTGCCCTCTTAATCAAACGAGGATCTCATTACCAGCTTGCCTGCCCTTGCTGCTCCAACTACCACTTTATAACATTATTATAATGCACAGAATATATCGGAATGGAAAGAAGGAAGAAAATAATGAGATGGTTTCCTCGCCTGGGTCCTCCTATACTTCTCCTTACTATAATAATGTAGTTAAACGCCTTAGCCTCTTGAACCATCTGTATACAATCATTTGCATAATATTACACACACAGAAATCATATCTTGTAAAAGTGTAAGTAGGTACCTACTACCTAGCCATTGCACATAATATCCCAAGTATGAGTATATCCGCAAAGCTGCGCTTCATTGCTGTTATATAATATTCAGCAATATAGCTTTTGCAGTTTTTTAATTTACATTAGCTATGTAATGTATGTCTTGTAGCGGGTTTAGTGTTGCCGAGTATATTGGCTCATTGCTTACACTTGCACCAAGTGTAAGAGCAAGATGTGAGGAACGAAGAAAGACACAACATAGTCGGAGTAAAAAACTTGTAGAATGCTGAACACGCAGACAAGAGGAGGAAAGAGAAGAGATTCAACTCTTCTTCTTCCACTACTCGCAGAGTGCTCATAAAACCTTCCTTCATGTAAAAGTAAATAAACTGTTTGAGCAACAACAAACAGGTTGAAATAGTCGAAAAATTGTTTCGAGATTTTAACATTGTTGTTGTGTGCTGTGCTGTTTGCTCCTGGTGTGTGTTGTGTAATGTTATGTTGTTGTAGTTTGCATGTTGTGTGTAGGGTATGTATGTATAGGGAGAAATGTGTGTATAAATACTTGACAACACAACGCATATATTATTGTGTGTAGGGTTTAGTTCAGATATTTTATTGTGTATAGGAAAGGGGCAGCACAGCAATTTAAGCCAAAGATGCTCAGTTCTGGTATTGTGTATGTTGGGATGAGACAGTGAGTGAAATTATTGCAGAAGTGCAAGTGTCTTGTCCTGTCTTGTATTTACTACCAGTCAAGTCATTGCTTCTGGTCCTAAGGTAGTGTTACCTTTATGTTGTATGAATACATTGTGGTTGTAGATGTGTGCATAGATTGTAAGAGAGGCTTGTACACTTTATAACAAGAGGTATTTGTATGATTGGCAGATGCGGGTAGAGTAATTGTAAGGTAGGCTCTGGTAGTGTAAAGTTGTGTGTGTACGTGTAATAGCCCTGGCATGTGATGTGATGATCCAAGAAATGATTAAACTGATAGCATATTTCTTCTAAGCCATAATGTATTATTATTTCATGGATTAATCGAAATTGCGGCTGTATTATATCCGATTCATATTCTCTTTTCCGTGCCTTTACAATATGTATGCTATGCTAACAATAATAAATAAGTAAATGTTATTAAGCACTAAGTTACTTTGATACTTTATACCTTATAAATCTTGTACTGAAGGTAGGTACTGTACCAACTGGGTGTGTGTGTACTTTATAAAATATCACTTTAAAACATATCAAATCAAAATTTACTGTAATTACTTAACTTGAGGCTGTAAATTGTAATAATCTAGTACATCTATATTACAATTACAACTTCAGACAAACGAAAATTGGACTCGCTATTTGTTTTATTATCTTTATCTGTTAATTCAGTGAGTTCATTGCTGATGCCCCGATGTGGAGAACTGTAACGGTAGAGTGGGATTGAGAATTCATGGCAGTGCAGTGTGCTAAAAGAAAGAAACTGCACTTGGTGTAGTTATTAGTTCTAAAGTGACTGTTTAAGTGTTAAAAATACTTAAACATGTAATGTTATAGTTTGTACAGTCCCGAGTTGACCATGACGATGATGAACAAGTTCATCGTTTATATATTGCATATTATATCGATTATCACATCACATACTTAAACTCGGGAGTTTGATTAAGTGAAGACTTGCTGTAATTCATTCATGTAGCCTTAAGTTACAAATTACAATTTATATACAGAGAATATTCTTCGCGTTTAATAGCAATGAAAAATATTTTCGATCCCACTCATCACAATGGTTTAATTGACACTAAAAAATATTATTGTAGATTTTTTCGTTGCATAATCAAGACGAAGTAACAAGAAGGTAGTTTCTTTTTTACCGTTGCGAAATTCTTATTTAAATTAGACAATCTGCAACGCAGATACAGTACAGACCGTTAATGTTTTATGTAGACGTATTAATAACTTTTATCATCGGGAAGGTCAACAAGATTTACAACTGCGAACAGAAGTTTATTTAGGTAATTTGTTTTATCGCCAACGTCTGTTGAATGAGTTATAAATAATCTGGAGTGAGATAATTTAGACAGTCAATATTATTGATTCGTGCATTGCATGCAAATGTTTGTCTGCGAATTGTATTTACAGTTCCAGATTGTGTGATCGAAAAATATCCTTTGCTTGCTTTATTATTCAGTATACCTACATCGACACTCCACTGGATAATAGAAACTACACGATATTACCATTAGAATTTCCATGACCTAAAACCTCTAGGGTTTTGTTTAAAAATTCATTCGATCGTTTTTGCAGTAAACTGTTATTGTTAGAATTGAATATAAATTGTTCACAGTCCTTAACATGGAAATTTTAACACAAAGACAACTTATGTAGTGCAATTCAATGTAAAATATACATGCATGTATACTAAATTGTAGTGTATAAAGAATTCATAATAATTTACTGCTAGCTATATGTAAATAGCATGTTGTAGTATGCGATTTGTGTTCAATTTTGTTGATGTTGTCCATATCATATTTCCATTGCAAAAAAACATCAAAATGAGAACTGAGAGTTGTCTGCAATCTGCGTGTCAGAATCTAATTGTAATCCAACTACCTAAAGCGCATCTCATTTTACAAAAGTCAACCTCTTATTCTGGCGACAAAAGCTGCAAAGACATTTTCTCTTGTCTCATCGTATGGTCTGCTAATACTTTAGTGTATTACAGTCTGCTTATTATTATACTTTAGGTACCATCCATCTCTTCCTTCTTATCTGTAATAGTAAATTACACAACCATATATACAGCAGACACCAAGAACACTGTCTCTCACTCTGTCTTTGCGATTCTCTTGCTATTTGTCCCTCGATCGTGTTTTTCTTCTCGTATTTATTTCACGGTTCGTTGTATATAGTTTACGGTTTAGTGCTTGTGAAGATGAGGACGAAGATGTTCGTGGTAATAGTAATGCCTTCGTTTGTCCCATAGTCCCTGAACAAATTGTGCACTTTGCTTCACTTGCTTTTTGGCCAAATTCAGTTTCTCTCTCAGTCTCAACTCACATTCACATCACTAGCAAATCTTCCGTGCAGTCGACATATCAAGATGTAGTCAATAGCAGCATGTTCCTACATTATACATAATGCATGGAAGTGCATGAAATAACTTTAGTACACATATTACACACTACTCTAGTACTCTCCAAATAATATTCTTGTCATTTCTATGTGCACTAGCAGTAATAGAATTTGTACACATCGTATAATATATTTCTGTGTAGTATATGTGCGTTGAGACTGTTCGGGTAGTTATTCGTGGTAGTTTGAAGCGACGAGGATGATGATGATGAATGTGACATATTGAAGAAACACGGAATCTAAATTCACACAGACACTAATAGCCATCAACGTTGCAATTTGATGAACATGTGTCTCTTCATATATTCCCATATTACTAAATAATATCTGTAATGTGCTGAGAAGAAAAACATCCTTATATTATCATCACACAACCAGCAAATGGCACCAACTTAATTTCAATTCAACTCAGAGTATACAACAAATATTGTTACACTGTATATAAACAGTAGATTCATATGGAACAAATAACTGGCTATTGTACTAAATATAAAACAATTTACTATACAGATACATTAAACTGTTTCCTTTGTCCTACCACGTTTATGCTTGTTCTATATAAGTATCAAATCTGTAATCCTACTCGGGGAGGCTTATTACTGCTAAATAGTATTTTAGAGTCATATAGGCACAATTATACCGTTATGCAGCAACAAATACAAATTAACTTTTGTTTAAAACTTGAGAAGCCATATGTTACTTTATAGAGTCTGTTTTAATGTCAGTTGCCTTTAGCCTTTGCCTTTACATTACACAAGGCCCTCTGTTCCATTGATATTATTACTATGATGAGCCATTCACTAAGAGCCAACGTCCCTATTACAATAATGTTTAATTGTATTGACTATTTATTACTCCAACACAACAGTTTTTTGTATTGTGAGTTACTAATATACCTTCAGCAGAGTAGTAGAATTAGTTAGTAGAAGAATTAAGCATTTGAATACTTGTAGCTTAAATGGTTATAGAACGAGGTAGTTGGAAAACTTCAAAGGAATTGTTAAAAGGTAGTTTACATTATCTAGAGGTTACAACATCACAAGAGCAGTGTATCTGTAGTAGCTGTATGTAGCATGTTTCAATTTCAATAACAAGAATTGTAAGAATATTATGTGTACTTCCTACTTTCAAGAGTTAAACAAGGTACTTGTAGTAATAGTAATAGCCATATAAGTGTAAGTATTATTGCAGTATTGCAGTGTCTGTGTAGCATTCCCAATGAAACCAAATGTGATGTTTGTACAAAGCTCTGCATTTATTCCAACTATCCATGCAGTGGATTCGGGAACAAGAATAACGACTTTCGGCTCATTACCAGCTCATTGTTGCCTAAGCTTGAATGTATATCTTTTACTACCTTGTTCCTTGCGTATCTTATCTTACGTATTTCTCCGTTATACTACAACATTGATAGTGTCTTCGTTATATGGGTTATATATGAGAAAATGAAATTGTATTAGTATTAGAGATCCTTGTTATGGTAGTGGTAGCAAAATGATAATTTATGTGTATGTTGTAGTATCTTGTAAAGTTAAGAGTCAAATGAAAGATGCTCTACTGGTATTAAATGCTTGACTCTGCTGAGCATTCATTGTGAGAAAAGCTTTAAATGTGTCGGATTATTTGTTATATACCTTTATGATTGAATTGATGAGAACTTTGTAGATTTACAGTATTAGCATCGCTCATTGTCAAGATGAAGTAAATGAGGCTTCTTCTATAATCGTAAATACTGAGTTATTATATTCTAGTTCATCCCTATAAAGGTTTATCCACTATAAGCTCAATTATCTGGTACCTACATAATATCTATAGGATGAATAGCTGGTTACATTCATTCCTTACATCGAACATTTATGATTTAGAGAGAAGTGAATGTGGAAGGAATGAATGAATAATTTCCCCGGTTCACAGTATCATGGGATGGATTAGAATTACAAGGACTGCTATTTGTGTAGGATGGGACAGACGAGAGCCCTGAGAGAAGTCATCTCGTTGATTGTATGTCTTGTCAGTCAGGGGAGTAGTTGTCTTGTTTTATATTGGTGGATAGTTACTAGTTAGTTAGTGTTCGCATGACCAAAGTATAATCTGTACTGTGTACTACGCTATAACACCGCCATGCGAGTCAGACAGGGACAGGACAGGACCATATGTCTCATGTTCATGTCATGTCTCCCTTAAACTTAACTACAACTTTGCTCTGTGGTATTGTTGCCATTCCCTATAATATATCATCATGAATGACTACTAAACCTACACGATATTAGATAGGTACTTCTATGTACTATGCTATTTGTGTGTATCGATTATTGTAGCATTTGACACCATATATGTATGTAGTACATATTTACTATAGTGTCATAGTTTTGTTGCGAGGGTGTATTATTGCATTTGACTGTGTAGCATTATTGTCTGTATAAGTTAAGGAGTCATAAAGAGTCTGTGTCTATTTCTAATGGCAAGTGACAAACAGGAGTAACTGCAACTCAGTCTCATTCTCATTTTACACCTCCCAAGTTCCAATAATATCTTTGTGTAGTTTTCCCATTTGCTACTTTAGATTCTGTGTGTATAAGGAGAGTATAATATAATGGAAGATAGGTACCGTGTTATAGTTATGTCTTGTATGTTTGAGTGCGACATCACGAACACGATGCCATGCATGTAATATGTGAACTGAGAATAATCGAGTTTCCTCACCAGGGCTTAGTTTAACGATGGCTTATAGTACTTACAGTGTTGTGCTTAACTTACCAACGCCACCAATCACCCAGCATTTATTTGATGTGTGAACAGAAGGGCTTAGCTTTTCTTCTTGTCTTCTATATCCACGTGTGGTTGCTCGTGATAAGGTACAAGAATAATATTGTAGTCTGCAACACTAATAATACGATAATGGTTAGGTGCACAACACTCATTCATATACGTGTGTGCACATGCATGCAACACTACTATCTTTACGTACATGACCCGTGTATTAAATGTCGAGACACTTTATGAAAAAAAAATATTTGGTTGTGCGTAGAGTTTTGTGTGTACAAAAGACAATAAGTAAACTAAAGCAACCTGTGTCTGTTCTGAGAGCTGCAGTAAAGTAAAAAAGACCCTGACTTTGAAAACTGATTTTATGTAAATTGGTTCTTGGTTGCTGGTATGAAGTATAATGTAGGTACTTATATAGAGAGATATTAGCATGTATACATGTGCGTATAAGTTTTGATGAATAAAGAGTTCATATGCGAATCCAGAGTGAATTGAATAGGAGCTTTAGTCGCATAATGTGTAAACTCACCTCCCAAATCGATTTTCAGATTTGTAGGTGTGTGCATCTTTTTCTTAATAAAGCGTAATGTCAGGTTTTAGAGACGAGAGGCTCTTGTGGAGGTGAAGGGCAGGAGATTAGGCTGAATAGATGATTTAACTAGAGAGGAAGGGAGTCTTTTGTTGCTTTTGATGATTTTGCACTGCAGGTGAGTTTAAATAAATTACCTTCCTTTGTGTGTGTGCTGCAATAAGATGAGCATCATGCTACGAGTACCTCCTAAATACATAACATATTCAGCCATTTACATATGCAGTCGTGGATATAATATGTTCATAGCAGTATATATTTTGGAAACTGTTGTTACTACCTGTAGATGCAAGGAAATTATATTCTTCTTTTCCTCGGCTCTTTCTCTGTGTGAATTCTTTCCTTATGAAATATGTGTTTTTATTATTTTTACACTATACCTCGAGAATCACAACATTATGAAATAAAGTTGGGCAATAAAGAAAAGGTGGCTGACAAAGTTAAGTAACAAAACTCGTACTCGTTCGTAAAGGAGACATTGCTGTCTATTTTATAAGAGCTATGCATGAATCATATCAAGGAGATACGTGCGTATGCAATATTTCTCGCAGTGTATAATCTCGTCTCTAAAAGTTATTTTCCTTTATGCGTGACTATGTTTAAAGTGGAAGAGTAATTCCATTCTTGGTCTATAATAGAGACTGAGAGAGAAAAGTACAATGTGCGGATAGAAGAATGAAGACCGAGACCCTGAATTTATTTTCTTACATGCTTTACATTATTCCATTACTAACATTAGTATCTCTTACACAGTACGTCTATCCAGACCAAGATGCACTGCACGCAATTCTTGCGTCGTAAGCAGTTTTTTATGACTGCCAAGTCAAGTCATTTGACTACTCACACTCACACAGGCAGAGATAGAGACAGACCAACTTTTCTGTTGGATATCAGAATGGGAAATTACTGAGACACACACACAATCACAATGTTACAAACCATAATATCACTATCCAAGTTTCTTATGCTAAAGTACTACTTCTAGTATATATTAGGGATCAGTTAAAAACAACGAAGAAAAAGTTTAAGCAAAGATACCCAAACTACAGACGCTACATTGTACAACAAGTAAACTGTGATACGTTTGGCAATGTTAAAGCAAGCAGTGCACTAAAGTAATGTAACTCGACATTCACATCGTCAGATAATTTTTGCATAGATAAGGAGCCAAGATAATTGGTTTTGGCAGCTGTGTGAGCCTCGGCGTCTTTCCAACTCTTCATCCCATCCCCTCACAGTATCAATATCAGTCAAACAAAGACTCTAATGCTAATGGTGGCTTCTTTTGAAAATTCAGTTACTTTTCTGTACACTACACACACACTTATGAGATTTGGACAGAGAGATAGGTTTGCCACGTCTTAACTGACATGATAATGTAGACATCATAATAATACGTAAGCTGAGACAAACAAGACAAGAGTAAATAGGTGTTACAGCAACAGTTCCCTAACAGTAACACTCATCATCGTCGTCGTAACAATTTCACTCTCTCAGCTGCACTGTGCATAATACAATGTACATGAGTACATGTAGTAAGATACCTTAGTGCAGAAAACGTTTTTCACACAAGTGTGTTTTGTATGAACTTGAAATAAAAAATATAGCAAGTAGTGCTAGTACTATATGTATGTATGTAGTAGGAGATATAATGTATCCAAAACAAAGAGAGTGTGTAATCTGATGGGATTGAATGAATAGATTGGATTCACTCAACAACTCTCAGTTTGAGAACAGATTAAAGTAAACAAGCTTATACAGTACGTGTGTGTAAAAATGGAGGCTTTGTATAATACACAGCGTAGCAGGAGTTCTATCTTGCCTTGAATTGCATTTGTTTACAGAGTTTAGAGTTTAGGTAGAAGAGGTATGTGTGTATGTAAAAAGTTATAAAGGCAACAGATTTGTATTCTGTGTTTTTTGCTGTGGGTTAGAGCTTTAGGTTTGGCTTTTTGGTTGTGTTAACAAGAAAATGTTATAAACAAAGAGAAAAGGGAATTTAGACTTTAAAGAACTAACTAGAAGCTCATGTAGCTCTCATCGTTGAGTTGTAGTTACAAATAAATGTAACTTCTGTAACGAGTATGCTTTTACTATCCCCTATTTTAAATACAAAAGGCGGCTGCTGTGCTATAATTTAGTGGTAAAGGTACCCTGTTAAACAGGAGCTCGTTACTGTTGAACCAATCTCTAGTTCTCACACGAGTCCTTTAGCTATCAATGTTAGTGTATGCACTTGATTAGGTATTCAAATAAGATACGGGTAATGAAAGATACAAGTAATAAAACGGATGCAAATTAACACATGGGATGAGTACTGTTTAACAAGTACGAGCAAATATGTAG
>JAQFYB010001171.1:0-36048 GCA_034694085.1 Pogonognathellus longicornis
TGAAAAAGTAAAACGTAATATCGTGAACAGAATTCTAGTAGTTGAACATGGTATGCACATATTGACAAGATCAAATTGCAAAAGAAAATAATGCATTATCTCAATTTTTCCAATGTGAAAATTGTCTACATTCATGAACTTATTTGTATTATAATCATCTATATTTTCACTTCCTTTTTACATTTTTGATTCCGTAATCTTACCTTTTCCCCGCATTTATCCATATTTACCGTACCACCCAAATGTATCCATTCCTGGATGCATTCTAACCCTGTCATAAACTAAGGTTCTTTGTAAATTAGAACTCTGACATCGACTCTTGTTTACGTAGGTAGTTGTATTTATATTTTATTTCAAAGGTCCCTTATTACAGAATATTATGTTGATACAGATACGTACGGTACAGCACAATAATAAATAAATAAAGCAGCATCAAATTGTACAAAGGTGGATTAGAGAAGTACACAACCCTGAGTCTGAGTCAATTCTGTAAAAAACGTCGTCTCTACTATGGTTTTATTAATGAGCTGTGTTCAAAAATTTGCAAAACAGTCAACATTCCGGTATCTACTGGAGGAGTTTTGATTCAAAGCGTCAGATTCTGAAATTAACATGTTTCCTAGCAGTGTTTCACAAACATAGAATGAGAACGACTTTGTAGCAGAAACGTATCGAAATTGCTGA
Source organism: Pogonognathellus longicornis (assembly GCA_034694085.1). NCBI lineage: Eukaryota > Metazoa > Arthropoda > Collembola > Entomobryomorpha > Tomoceridae > Pogonognathellus > Pogonognathellus longicornis. The sequence continues at coordinate 685 of JAQFYB010001171.1, forward strand.
ACAAAGTCAAAGATTCTCTCATGAATTGTCACTTGCAATAATCCTCTGACTGTTTGTAATGTACCCAAAACTTAAAATGAGGCTTTTAGATTTCGTTTCAGAACGTTGAAAGACAAAGAGACTGTAATTTAACAGTTCTGCAATAGAAATCAAAATACAAGCTACAACGGTCCTAAAAGGAGCAAAATCATTTCTGTGCTTAATAACAATAAATACCTAGTGTAATCATTTAATCATACACAGATTTAGTAAGATTATATAGCACAAAGGATGAAAACATTGCATATTATTATCGTGTACTGTTTGTAAATAGATTTGAGGCTTTTACATACGATGTATTATTAGTAGTTGCTTGAAGTCAGCTTAAAATGATGACGATGGAATTGCATTCATTAAAACAGCCAGCTTCGTCCATAACTTTTAATAGTCGAATATAATGTTTTAGTTCTTACCACGTCTATCGGTTGTGTGTAATGGAGCAAGTCTGTGTAATGGGTATAGGCGCATCTGTAGAGAAGATAGGCAGTGTAGGCTTTAAAGAAATGTATCTTATAGGTGGTTATTATACAAATACAATTGCACTTCACCATCACGTTTGGTTAGTTTAGTACTATATAATATGATGGGAGTACTTAGAAGACTATACTAATAATATTGTCTATTGTTCATTGGCTGCAGTGCAGTACTTATTTTTAGTAACGAGACAACGGAAGGCTCTAAAGCTCTCTGCATAACAATTTAATCTATGTAGGTGGTATACATAGTGTACACATAGGATGCTAGCATCATTTTATATTTTAGTGCGTCTTCTTATCAAGCTATTGTAGTATAAATTCCCTGTAGTTATCTTTAGAAAGAACACTGGGTTGTGTAACCCTATATACATATTTTAATATGCAATTTCTTCAAGTAGCTCTTTCTACTAGTGTTAGGGTTAGGAGGGCAGACTCATTGAATGAGTATCAAGAGCATTGAGATGGGAATTCTCTCGCTCTTTGGGATTGTTGTGTTTTACATGTGTTCTTATAACTGTTCATCTGCTCTGTGCTGAAAAAATAATAATGAAGGAATTAGGAGAGCCGTGTGTAATACACGACCCCGGAGAGCATTGACTTTACACTAGTGTGATCGTTTGTTTCCATTAGTGAACAATATTTAGTGTCCTCTATACGTATACAAAGAGTGTAAAGCAAAATATTTACGACAACGACGATACAAATACTCTTTATCATTCTTATAAACTCAAGAGAAAGAGCACCATAAAACTGTGTTAGACTACTGGCAGAATTTTTTAAACAAAAGAGCTATGAATTGGCAAAGTACCACGAATATATGAAGCAGTTTTATTTTAAGCAAATCCTCCCCCCTTATAATACCCGGCTAAGGCCTCTGTGTGCATTGCATCTGCATCTGCATTTCTTATGCAGCCATGCATGAGGAAACAAGCCCCGCTTCTCTTCCATTATTTCGTATAAAACTCACACAAAAACACGCTTTTCTGTACACACACTGTATTTAAATAGCAACTCACAATCAGGGGGTTCATTCACATTAAGTATGTGAGTTGGGTAGCGACGCTTTCGTGTGGAATATTCAACGATGTCATGTAATGTAATAATATTTCTATATTCATGTTATCATATCCTCCTAAGCACATAGCAAACTACACAGGGACAAATACCTCTGCCTTACTAACAAGAACGGATATAACATATTATAAGAGAAAAAGTGAAGGAAGCACAGGCGGAGAAGGCAAGGACGAGGAAGCTAGTTGCCTGATAGGGTAGTTCGTATGCGACGCATAATATTTTCATAAGTCACCCCGTAATATTATTCCGTTATTCATGGTCCACGTTCATGCCAGGAGAAGCTCAAAGAGTTGCTGAACTGGACGACTCTTCGTAAGTACACAAGTGCTATAACACTGACTTCCACTCTCACTTTAACGTTAGTTTTTACTACGGAAAAATTACACAGAGACCGTGTCATCATATATTTCTTTGATGTGCTTACACTCACTGGACTTGTTGGCCGACTCACACTCACTGTGTTTAGCTCTACGAGCACTTTCGCTCTCTTTTCATGCACAACGTATTATTTATTGAAATTCCTTGGGTGGAAACTGTTCAAGTCTCTATACCTAATAATGAGGTTTTGCTCAGTACATACATGACAGATCTGTTAGTACGTAGTTCGTAATGCCAAATGCTTCTACGATGAACGTACGCCATGTACTTGTGTATGGGTACTGAGAAAAATAAATAAAGTACCCGAAAATGTAGTTGCCCGTTAAAGAGAAGACGTGCAAAATTCGTGCTATAAGATTTAGCAAAGTACCTTTCAATTTCCAACCCAACACTACACATAGGTAATACAAGTGGTAGAAGTAGAAAGCTATGTACCTATATAACTGGCATTAGAGACAGGAAATTGCAAATGAATAAGCATGAAAGACTTAGCGAAATAAGTTATAATAAGCCGCAGTGAAAGTAAACTTCAAGAAAAAGAAAATCTAGATTAATATTACGTAAATACTATGATATGTACATACTAATGTACCATGTATACTACTTTATCTATTAAAGTAATTCCTGCAACTAAAAATGAAGAAATCCTACTAAGTGTAATTACTGGAAGTTTGTTTTAGTAGGTATTACTAGTTTCATACATAAATACGTCCATTATAACTATTGCATCGTATATAAAAGTCCTCCGTGTAATATTATTAGAATAAGTAATGTGTAAAAGAGCAAGAATTACGCAGGCAGGTACTTGTTAACATGACAGTGGTAGCGGTAATAAGACTTATGGAAATTTTTATTAAACTGCTACCTATATACACGCAGACTATATAGAACCTAATTATTAATTAGAAGTCAGTTCATGTGAGTCTCTTGCTCTGAAAAACAGTTCTCGTATTGAAGGTTGGTGGAAGATCTTTTTCATTGGATTGACTCGCTCCTCGTTCACTTCACAATTTATCAGATCTTGGTCTAACTGTGCTATTGCTCTCGTACCCAATGAAAAGATATGTTATATGCATAGCCAAAAGGAAATACCTACACGTACATTTCCATTCTATTTATTACGTATTATTCAGTTCCATTGCACATTTGTAGTGAAAGGTATAGTTAAAGAGTTGCGAGAGAAAGAGACGGAGGGAGAGTGGGGAAGGGAACTATTAACAGATGCCCACTTTTGTTAGCTTACTTTCATCTGTTCAGTATGCCAAGGGCCTTGAAGCTTACTAACGACTTGAAGCCAGTAGTCGAAGTGTTATGGCTGACTTGGTTGGCTGTAGAATGGGATAGGCTGCTAAGCTTGCTATGTAGTAAGCCAAGGCGAATTAGGTGGCTCATTCTTTAGAAGTGGCTGATGAGATGAGTACCCTTGCTTTGGCTGAGCTTTAAGTAGCCTCCTTGTCCTGTCTACAAGGCTACTCAACTCCAAAATCACCAGAGGAGTAATAGCAGTAGGAGAAGAGTACCAGTGCTACGTATACACTTGAGTACATTACGGCTAAGTCACTCACAGTCGCTACTGCTGCTCCAGCCAAATCAAGCCCCACAAAACCACCCGTTCTTCTTCCTTCATTTTCTCTTCGTTTCTGACGCCATCATTTCTCCATATTCATTTCCACTTCACAATTTCCCGTTGAATTCGACGTAATGTAAAACTTTATAATTTTCTCTTCATTCTTCTATTAACTATTAGACATAAGTACCTCTGCATGCAACGTAACATAACTTGGTAATGTACCCACATATTTAGAAATACTATGCCACCCGAACCCGACGAATGAAGCCTCTCGACATTCTTATTCTGTCCTATTCTTTCCGTAAAAACTTTTGATTAATGGCTCCATTTTCTATACATACTTTTCCACCAGCTACACACATACGAGCTGTAGACCACCAATGCTTTCAAGTACGCTGCATAAAGTACATTCACGATTCTCTGCATACTTTCTCTACATACATCCATTATATCTCAGTTTAATTCAAGATTGATAGGCATTGCTGCTTGCTGTAGTGTACAGTGCTATACTGAATACTGTAGGATAGTGCATAATACTATAAGCATTTTGGTTGTGACCATGCGAAGAATAGAATCAGAAGACAGTCCGTGTTGACTTCGCTTTGGCTCCTTCTGCTAAACTACTTGTATAGCTTCAGCTCAGTGTTCTACAACGATAATGTTCGCTATTTCAGTCCTTTTCCATTACTAGGAAAATGAAAAGTGTACAAAGACGTTGAGAAAACTGCCTTGACAAAGACGCGCGTGTAGTACCTACTACTAGTTCTGTAGCGTATTATGTTTTGCATGTATGAACTAAAACAACGGGTCACACACATAGGTAGGGCACTTATTTATATAGTACCTAAGCTAAACATATTTTACAAGAATATTATTATAAGAGAATCATAATGCATGAAAAAACAGATTCGGGGCTGTTTTAGAAGTGTAGTACAGTGATGTAAGTAGAATTTGCATGGAGTTGAAAACAGTTCTTACATTGTGCGTTAGAATAACATAGGGACTACTAGGCACGAGCTTTCTGTTGTAATCATAAGTGACGCTTTGGTGTCAATGTGGCTTTTTAATGGAAACACTCAGCCGTGCACATTTGGGTAACTAAATTATTAAAATTTGCTTTGCGGCTAGACTTTTCTATTCCATTCTAATTCAAAAGCTGCTGAAAAATTTGTGATTAAAATATTTCTCGAGCTACTTGGGATAAATAAAAGTTAGGAAACTAAATTAGAGTTGTCGAGCCCCCAACTCTGAGCAAGTCACATTCATTAGAAGATTAGGTGGAGGTTAGTCGGCAAAGTTTTTCTAGTACAAACATTGTTTTGTTACTTTTGTTAGATGCAAATCAGTGCAGTGCAATGAAGATGAAAGAGGAAGAAAAATAGAAAGAGAGAGACTTCCGTCCTGGTTACGTCATCCAAAGGGAAATAGTACAAGTGAATGTAATACACGTTAATGCAATTCATTAGACCCAACCCACAAGGGTGCTTCGTCACCTTCGACTTGCTTTGAATTTGTCTGGCATGTTTTTATTATTTTCCCCTGTAGAGTTCTTATATAGGATTGTTCTTCTTCTATTGTAGATATTTTATACATAATGCACTTCACCTGAACAGGCTACCTACTCCGTACCAAGCTACTACTTGCAAAATCCATTAAATTTTGCTTGAACCAAGTCGAGGAAATATGTGACACACCTTTTTGTCTTCCCTGGAGCCACAAGCATTCTTTTGGCCTTTCATTCGTTTGTTCAGTTTCATAAATTCCCCACGTATTTTCTTTTTAGAATCGTGGTTCGTCTATTCTCGTTTTCTCTGAGCCAGGCTCAACTTCAACTTAGACCAGCTTTTGAATTTGAATTCTCTCACTCGCCGTACCTTCCTTTTTCTGTGAGTAATAATTCCAGCCTTTCTCTTCCCGCAGAGAAGTTCCTCATGAATAATTTTCAAGAATTTTCTATCAGATTAGGTTGCAAATGTGTAAAGGTATACCTAATACATTTGCATAGGTGGGGCTTCTTTAGATTCTTGACTCCAGATGCTAGGTATATTGTGATAATAATATTCTTCCACCTACGCCCGTGGTATTATGCATGTGCATTGAGATTCAACTCCACTATCGAGAAGCAATCCTTTAAACCTGAATACTACCTAAGGGCAGCGTAGTCAAAGCTAAGTGTAATATATAGAAAAGGCATGAGGTAGCTGGTGGTATGCATACATAAAAGCAACGCATTTGACACGCAATATGCAGAGCATCACATTCTAATAATAATGATTTATAGGTAAATGGAAGTTAAATAGCTTTGTAGTAAGATAGCGTATAGAATATATCAACATTAGTATGCGTATTTCGCATTACACTTTTTCGTCGTGATGGGAAGTTGTGGAGATAAAGTTGTAGTTTCACTACACTGTGCCCTGTGCACAGCTCAAACAAGTGTGTAATATGTATATATCCTCAAACAGGGTCGAGTTTTTTTCGAGTAAAAGTTTATGTGATCAAACGTGTGTGTACCTACCGACTATAAAATCCATCACTACCAATGTTTTTAACTGATTTTAATGTGATTAACTGATTAGTAATGTTGTATTAAACGTAGGTATACTACACTATTTTTGTTGACTACAGTATGTACTAGGTATTTTATAAAATACTTGAACACAGATATCTTTGTTTGGAAACATTTCTGTTAAAAACATATTAAACAACATGTATGTACTTATTCACAATGATTTTTACGTATAGAGTGTGCAGTGTATCTTGTACTACTTACGTACCTATAGCATATGTATTATATAATGAGAAATGGAGTCATCCTCTTTTGTTAATTTGACCTCGTTATATTATTTTTGTAACCTAAGATGTTTCTGTAATACTATTAGTATCTATGCATCAATATAAATGGAAAAGGGGAAATGAACCAAATAGAAGATCCAATATCTCTAACCACTAACTGAGTGAGAGTACAATAACAAAGATTCAATTTAAAAAGAGTTGGAGAAATACGAGAAATAAGATTAAATTAGAAAACATCCAACACTCTAAATATAATTGTATACCATGTACCATAAAAGCTACATAACCACTCTGTATGTATGTACATTATTGCATGTTACCCGACTTTGGGTATTGGATTGTACATATAGGATTCTACCGAATTACGTAAATTAGAGAAGTGTCATTTTTCAATTTTTTATAACACACCTACGCTACCTAACTGTAAGTGTAGTGTGGCATGTATTTTATATCCTATAGAGTAAAAATTACATAGCATACAAGATATCAGGACAGTTGAAACTTTCCATACTAAACTTACACGTGAAATAATTTTCATGTACATTATGTACCTATATTGTTTTACTTTGTGAGTAAGTTTAGATTTAGCTGTTTACTACATGTTAGCTTTGATCACATACAATGATGGATGTTAATAATCAGAAATAAGAAAAACTCTATTTGGGAGTTTTCTCACATCTTCCTCAAACATTTCTCAGTTTCTCGAAAACTTGAACTTGGGTGTTCTGGCACTTGAGGACTTGGGTGTTCTGGATTTGGGTCTTATTGCACCGTAGCAAATCAATACTTTTATAGTATCAAGTTTGCTGGGACGTGAAAGATTGAATGAATAGCTGTCGACGACGATGTATGAACTCTTTGACTTTATACACAATAACGAGATTTGGCTTGACTTGCTTAGTGATAATGTGCTTATAGAAATGAAAAGGTGAGATTGTGTGTAATCAGATGTGATGGAAGAGTGGGAGAAGCATTGTGTGTAGCTACTCAGAATGCGTGCCAGAATGTATTATAATAATACTTTTGTAGATAAGCATCTGTGCTGGGTAGCATTATATGAATAGAGGAGATAAGTATATTATTATGAAAATGAAAATAGTGTACCTATAGGACTGCATACAAATATAATAATATTGAATGCTAACAGTTAAGTGGAATAAAAAGGTGACGCATACACACAGGGCTCCGCCGAAGCGTTTTCTATACAAAAATGTCTTCTTTATTCGTTTGATCTTCTTGTGATTCAACTGATACAATTTGCCTCTACATGGCTCAATAAAAAGATAATAATAAGTGCCAAAGCAATGGTTGTCATGTGCTACTCTGGCTGCGTGTCTTCGTGTGCGATACAGGAAGTGAAAGACGAGATAGAATTTGTCTTTGCTTTGTTGGATGATAACAAGGTATAAAACATTCTTTAACTACAAATGAGCTTCGCTTTCAAGTTGAATGAGCCCAAAGGCGTGATTCTATTTCAAGAAGAATTCCAGCTTCTCGATTATTACTTACTCCAAGGACACAGGCACGATTGACTAGCATCAGTTGAATTGACGTGAACTAATGTAATTATAATGAACGCCTCAGCTTGCTTTGCTTTCTTTGCCTGTCATATTTTCTGAAACTAGTACAAAGTAGACTACCCGAAATGTAGAAAACTGTTTTCACCCAGTCGCTAACTAGCATAGCTAGCTAATATTGCAACACCCATACATATTACGTGTGTCATATGTAAGTATACCTATGTTGTACATGTAATATACATATAAAATAAGAACTAGTTTCCCTTTTACATTAGTTCGGACGTCACCACTATTAGTTATGTGTGTGTTAAAATACAAATAGGAGTTTCTCCAGTTGGATTTTAGTTTCGTGACTGCAATATAGCGCAATACAATCAAGAGTGGATTCTTTCCTTTCGTCATATATTTATTTGATTCTGATTCATCTCTCTTTTTGTATGCAGTGTGAAGACGACAATACGTAACAAAGAAGGAGCTGTGAGCGTGCTGTACATCGCCAATGCTAAGAAGAATGATTCTGGTCCGTACATTTGCTCTTTGGGAAACCTCACTCAAAACACCATTCACGTTCATGTTATCAATGGTAAGCCGTTGTAAGCTGCTGGCCAAAGCTACACTTGCTTACTCCTTTTATGTTCATCGTCAAGTTGATGCTTTACGAGCGAAATAACATGCACAAAACTCATCATTACTCATATTTATATGTAATGTATACGCGTACAATACACAAAACACCCTCAGTCCACTGCTACACTGTGTTCGTGACGGCTAAAATTTTTGCAAAAACTCTAGAGCATCTTATAATGATATTTGGCACTTAAAACCACCTTATCATTATTGACCTGTACTTTCTCAATGAGAAATAATCTCAAATTTGTGAAATTACAAAAAAACTCCATTTACCCTGGTAACAAATATTATGCATAAACATATTCTGTTTACAGGAGAAATATAATATCCGTGAGGTGTAACCTATTAACTGGGTAATACTGCTCAACAAAATTTGAATTTTCCCCTAAAGTTGAAGAAAACGGGAGAAATATTAACTCCAAATCAAAGTTAGATAACATACCTACAGTTCTGTGTTGAAAATTCGTTGTGATCTTTAAATACTAGAGTAAGATAGAACGACTAATTGCAATGATTGTGGCCCGCCACGAACAGTGCAGTTTCTCCAACTTGTACAGGCAATGTACTCTCTGAAAATAAAGTTTATACGTACGTTGTGTGTGTATACAGAGCAAGTGCAAGTCCGTCAGTCGAGACGAATGTTGGAGCTGTATTTGTATTTTGTAAGTAGGTTGCCTTCTTCAGTTGTAGCACTATTTATTATATTATGCACCACTCACTTCACTACGACTCACACTATGTGTCTAGAGAGCAACTGTGTACTTATTTTAGAAAAATAGACTTTTAGTGTCCTATTCCTTTGTGCCATCAACTATGCTATATGTAGTGTATACATATAGAATATACATGAATGACTGTGATTACCAGTTTCCTACCGATAGAAAAAATTCTCATGCGAATTTACGACCTTCGCAATATATACACAGACTCGGATCATGGTTCTCTTTGCCCTACACATGCTCGTTGTTGTATGAACACTATACATTTACCTACTGCAAAACATTAGGTTTCGGACCGTTGCCAACCAGAATAAGGTTATAATCTTGCATCCTACAGACCATATCCTGCTGTGTGTAGAAAAGAAAATCAAAACTACTTATATAAAAATACAAACACTTAGCTCTTGCAGAAAATAGATTCTTAATTATTGTTAGTTGCTGAATTCAATAATTAAGGGATGAGTTTCCACTTCGTCAAAATGATTTAATATACCGTTAAAATGAACTTCAATGAATCTGCTGTCACTAATTGTTGGTCAATAATAAAATTACCGGAAAAAGTTTTTATAGCAGTGGATGTTGTAACAAATAACGTAATAAATACACGTATGTACCTACCTCCATTTCATATTATTTAAGTTCCTACCTACTACAAATACTAGAATTCAATAATAAATATCAGATAAGTTAATGGTTGAAAATAATGTTTTTGATGAATCAACCCATAGAGTTCACAGTTCATACCCGGGTTGTAAAAGACAGGTTTGTATAAAAAGACGTACCTAAGATATTCTAATGCACAATGTAGTATGTATATGTGTCTTAAGCTCTTTATACATACATATTATATGAAAGTATACTACATTTCTCGTCGGACTGATCCTGTGTGCTCAAGTGTAGGAAATTTGAGTCTATAGTGTTTGTGTGTGTGGTGTGAGAGTTTTGGAAAGCAGTAAATAGTGTGAACATTGTAAAGTGTGTTAAGCATGGACTTGAGAACAATACAAGTGGCGACTGGAGAATACACTCTTTCTAGTCTCGCATGTACAGTAAGGCTCCAAGTTAAACACAATATAATTTTTACCATCCTCTTTATCCACAAAATATTGGTGTATAAATAAAACCTGCGTTCTTTTAGCCTCAATTTCGCATGAGCGACTCTTATAAAATACTCTCATTTTATACTTTCCCTATTGTCTATAGGTTTGAACACAGTGTGTCTGAAGTATATGTTACAGGTCTTACGCACCAATTACATGTGTGTGTTTTAGAAACACAATAATATTATGCACCTTCTGAATTACTTTTGCGGATTGGGTGGTGTTTTTGTTGGTCGGGTAGGTATAATGGCTAGTACTCCACCGGGGGAATTTTCTCCACACTTTCTCCATCTGTATCCTTGTGGTACGTGTTTAATGATGCTCAATGTGAGTGTGTGCGGTGGAGGCGCCTAAAAATAATGCCGACTTGACTTCTGTTTGAGAAAGAGTAGAGGTTGTTGATGTAGATGTTCGTACTCTGTATCATCGCGTAGTTTATGATGCAGAGTTTCGTCATTCCTATTTCTTGGAGATAGTAAATATAAGCATGCAGATATATAGAGCATTTTTTATTTTCCTTGCACACATTTTGACTATGAGTTTCATTCCTGCTTTCTTTTTTCTTTCCTGTTCCACTACTTATGAAGAGTTATTTATCACTTGAGTTGCTTGATTTAGTTGTGCTTTTTTAAAGCTTTTCTCAACCTACATTTGAGCTTGTAATTGGCCTCATCACTGTTAATTTTGTTTAATGAACTTTTATGGATATTGCTTTTACTCGACTCTTATCTGTTTACCAAGAGCTTTTAGATTGTGACTGTAAAACATATATATAGGTACCTAGTAGAAGTGTTGCAAGACAGATTAAATCTTTCATCATAATACCTTGTACAAATATCTACCAGCAGAAGAGAGATGGGATGAAATGTTGCGTACATAAAGAGAGATGGCAACGAACGAAATCCAAGCGTCAACTCTAGTTTTATGTGTGTATGTGTTTTGTGTATTTATTTCTTCTGGGATTGCCATGATGAAATAAGAACATGATCCACGTTTGCAGTAAAATTATTTTGTTGTCAAATATTTACTATCGCCAAGAAGTTTATGAATCACGTAAGATTGCATGACTGTAGTAGTAATTGTGAGTTTATTGTGTAACAAAAGTTTCTTGAGAAATAAACCAATCTTTAAGTATAGTCTTTAATAGCAGATATTAACAATTTATCTTTCAGTATACACAGGGTTATACACATTACGTACTACTGTAATAGTACACCTCGTAATTTCCCTTTTATAAAAATGTAGTATCTTTCCTTTAGAGTACACTAAGCTTCCAACTTAATATTCTACTGTGGATATGAGGAAAATTAGGAATGACAGAACGCACGCAGAGTATTTCCCTTGCTGTTATAGTGTCATTGTCACAACGAGCTGCGGTATAGGTCCTATATAAGTACCTACCTTCTAGTCAAACAAATTGAAGCAATTAATTTCCAGGATTTTTATACTGTTTTTTCCTTAATTTTCACAGGAGAGTTCCCAGCAGCAATGCAGCACAGCGCGGCTGAACGAGTAGCAATGACGTACTACATTCTAATTTTTGTAATTCTTCTGACGTGAGCGTGTCATTTATAAGATCAGTGTCTTTTTTAAAGAAATCATGTTGCAACAAACATCCAAAAAGAAAAAAGAAAAAAAATTACGAAGCGAAACGTTCATCATATATACAAACAACAATACTTACATAGGTACACATAGAGGTACACTCCCACGACGACATATACCCACGTACCGGATAAAATAACATTTATTAATGCAGATAACCACTGAAATTGTATACCGCTATTGTAATGAAAAGAAAACATTTGCCACAATTGACAAAGCGGTCTGGAATGGATTTAGAGATAAGGAATTATATGAAGTAAAATAACTACACATACTTATTATGTATTTGAGTTATACAAGTGTGTGCTACTACTAATATTGGATATGATACATAAAGTGAATGTACATAATATCTTTTAGTACATCTGTGACTAACTATAAGTACATCTACAGTACTAATCAAAGTTCTAGCTAAGACAACATTTTTTTAACAGTGAAGAAATATTGTATAACGATTATGATAATGATAACGTTATAAAATACCATCTTACATTGAATTACGTAAATTGTTCGTAATAACGTAATCCTTGGACAGATTTACTTTAACGTAGTGAAAGTAAAGTAAGTTCAAGATGCAACAAATCCATACAATCGTCACACAACATATAATATGTGTATTACTAGTACTAAATATTGTACTATGTACTAACGGTATATAAAAGTGATGGAGTTTCATGTACATAATAAAGTATAGCTACATAATAATAAGATTATTATGTGCGTAGAATACCTACCTATACATATAAAATATATATCTGGATAATACAAATAATAGCCGTAGCGAATTATTAATGGTTTTATTACGAATTATGACAGTTCCGCTCCGTTTCCACTGTTCACATTTTGCTCGACTACTATTACGGTATTTGTGTACAGAAATGGAGTGGTAGAATACAGCCAGACAAGTTGAATAAATTGTTTGAAAATCATTGCGTTTGTTTAGGGTTTAGGATAGCTGGAATAGCCTTATTAGTTTACCAACTGCATTTCTGATGATGGATTTCCAACTCCAAGTAGACGAGCGGCTATGAAGATGTCGGTGCTAATGAAGTTCATAATTCATACGAAATGAATACGTAAGTAATTTAATGAAATGTTGTGAAGTTGAGCTGTATTGTATTCTACTGTGTATTGTATCGTACTATATACTTAGGTACAGCTGGTATTACACTAATGTTTTATGTAAAGTATTATGAATTACTGTTATGAATGATTGTCTTGATGATGAGAATACGTTATGATGTATAAAAGGAATTGTGAAATAAAATGAAAAATGAATTCATTATTAGAGTAATGATGTGCGTAATTGCAACAAGGCTCATTAATTAACACTTCTGATGAATAAGAATGATACGGATCTGTTGAAACTCTGTAACAATATTATATTGCATTGTGAATGGCTAGAAAGCATAATGAGATACTGTGTATTTTATTACTGACCATTGATATACTAGTGCACCATTGTTTTTATGGACTAAATTGTACTTACAGACACATACTTCGCTGCATCGTCAAAATGATAGTGTCTCACTCATTTGAACATGATTAAGTTTTGTAGTTAGTTGTTAAGACAGATGGGTTGTTACGTTTGCTTGTAATATAAAGAGAAAGTTTATTTACTTATTTCCGCGTGTATGCGTAGTAAACCGAAAAAGTAATATGAGAATGATGGAAATACGCAGAGTCAACGGGAAACGTGCCATAAAAAAGTGAAAAAATGGTCAATAACTGTCACAGTGGGATTTTTTGTCTAACTGGCTCTTTTCGTAAGGAGAAATAAATCATGAGAAGATATATTATGTTGAGACAAGGGAAGGCAAGGTGCCACAAAAAATAGTCTCGCGTCTCCCCAATGAAATAAGTACTGAGTGACTGAAACTAACTAATGTAATGGAACTTGCCAGACCAAAGTGGATATATTTTTCTAAATATCTGCTCTCACTCTTTCCTTCACCTCTTCTCTGCTACATCACATTCTAGCATGCTTTGTCTCATTCCTCTGTTAAACAATGCCTAAGTCGTCGTAGAACATAAGACACGAGACGGCTTGAAAAAAGTCAAGTGCACAACACAGAATTTTGACGTGCACTGTAGTGCAGTGCACCACTTGTGCCCTTTTAGCTGCAAGTATAATTTTATGTAGGATTTTTCAGGCTCTTCAAACTATTACTATTTTATACATGGCTAGTATATATATTTATACTTATATAGCATACTGTAATCATTTGCAAGATGATAAGTTGACTGGACCCTAGAAGCGCAAGAGCCAACTTGACTTATTTTAGCACACTCACAGTTTGGCGAGAGCACAGAGAGAGCAAGTAAGTTGTTGCAGGCACAGAGAAGCACAACCACATGAAAAAATGTTGAAAGAGAAAATAAAAAGAGGAAAGGCTGAAAAATGGAAAGGACTCTCTCTACACACAAAGTGTAGTATACGTAGGAATGTATGTATGTGCAACTAAACCGAAAGCCACCACAAGATAAGGATAGTCTTCCGAGAGTGTTCCTTGTGTGCTAAGAGGAGAATAAAAGACAAGTAGACACCGACAGAGAGAAAGTGAGGAAAGCATAGACTCTTGCATTCATTCTTTTTCCTTTCGCAATCCCTATTAGTAACAGCATTCTTTTTACTCCTAGCCATATATGAACCATAGAACAGCATTCTGCACTCTATGATCAAAATGAGAGTCGTACTGAGAGATGTTTCAGTTCGAACTACCCTTTGCACTAAGACAGCTACAATACAATCCGAACTCGCACAATATGAGAGCAGACACGCTCAGACTATTTCTTCACATTAGAAAACAATCCTGTGCCGAAAGATGTTCTCCATGGACCAAAGCACTTCATGTGAAACACATACATACACAACAAGACTTTCAAATATATAATTCCAGCCCAGTCTTTGAGGACTACCGCATTGTGTTTGCGGGAAGTGTATACTACAATCTTCTCTACACTCCGCCCGCCCTGTATAAATACAATGTACTACTTTACAGTATTTTACATACAGATAAATACTTCTGCTCCAGAACGAACTATGTGGTTTCATTTACAATATGTGTGTTATTAATACCATATAACATGCAGCCGCATCGTAAGTAACCATAAGTTCTGTCATCGATGTAATATTTCGCTTGGCTCGTTCCTTCGTTCTTGCTCCAACAATTATTTCCACATCCACCATTCATATACAACTATTATAAATTACAGCGGTTTGGTGTAGCACTATCTTTTAAAGTATTGTATTGTTGCATGTGCGTTGTATTTATAATTGTCTTTTCTATCCGTCCTGATGTTAAGTATTAAATAGTTACACGGGGTAATAAAACATACTCCTACAGCGGGTAACACATAATAATATAAAACACACAGCTCCAAAAGACCAGTCCACAGATTCATCATGATGCGAAGAAAACTTAACAAGAATGGGGGTTATTTATTTCAGTAGAAGTTCTTACATTCTGCTCTTAATAAAGCAGGCGTTAGGAGTAAATTCTACTTTTCTTTGCTTGCAGTACATTATCTGTTTCACACTGTGCAACAATGACTCTTTAGGATTTCTAAAATGTAGATAATAGTAATGAATGTAATCTCATCACATGAAACGAAACTTAAGCCTTTAGAGTTGATTCTTTATTTTATACATTCACAGACTTACAAACACAATATAAGTTCTACATAGACAGTCTGCCTACTATTATTCCA
The DNA here is from genome assembly GCA_034694085.1 of Pogonognathellus longicornis. Taxonomy (NCBI): domain Eukaryota; kingdom Metazoa; phylum Arthropoda; class Collembola; order Entomobryomorpha; family Tomoceridae; genus Pogonognathellus; species Pogonognathellus longicornis. The sequence goes on from JAQFYB010001171.1 coordinate 16,303, forward strand.
GCCAAATTCCCAGTCTCATGTGTACTTGTCAGTCTTGTCTACATAATTTGATATAATGCCATGCGTTTTATGTAATGGCAAAGGAATGGCACATTCTCTCCTACATAACTTACACTGACAATAAAATGAGAGGAAGATAGTGTATGGCAAACCTCGTGGAATCTTACTCCTTCCACATAGAATGTTAAGTAAACTTGCACAATATATTTATTACACTGTAAATGCAACGCCTACAAGCATAAAAATACGTATAAAGTGTTACACAATTTTCTGTACTTATAATAATACCCCCGGCTTACCTATGTAGCATTTCAGCCTTATAAATTACCACGTAAGTAAATGTGTAATATAGTAGAAGTAAACACTAACTCAACCATGTAACCAGTGCCAGTATTCAGTAGCAGCAGAAGTGTTTAAGCCTCCACACAGTTTATATTGACTATATCGTTATGAAGCTGTGACAGAAGCTACAACCATTTTTCAAAATGTCAGCTCATATTTTTCTTCACAAATTATGGATTACGCAGTGTATGGGCGTTCACACAATCTGGACACAATTTATATTAGCGGAACGGAGAAGAAGTAGCAGCAGCAATGTCCCAAAGTCCCAATCTGTGTTTGTGGATCAAGTTCCGTTTGGAGATTGTCTGTGTATGTTGCAGCTCCGTAAAAGTATAATAAGTGGAATGCACACACTCAATTTATGAGTCTGAAGAGGACGACGCGATAGAATTATTGTAATAAGTCTTGCTTCGTTCAACTCTTAGCCAATGAGCTTATTAAAAGAGGAAGCCAAGGAAATGACACACGTACCTACATTATATTACTGCATTATTTAACTTTGCGTTTCATTACACACGCGGTACCTATGCAAACAGAGTCGCTGTGTATATGTACACAGTCACAGCAGAACAGTATTAAAGAAAAGCGGATAGAGTAAATTTGTGCGACTAGATTCGCAAGAGTCTTTAATGCTTCAGCAGAAAGACTTAAGAAGTCACATTTGTCAAATTGGAAAGTTTTGCAGGAAGAGGCTTTATGCGATTTCGGGCTATAAAATAGGATTATTTCCGTCCATATATTTCAAAAGTGCTGTCCGTCATGAGGATACAGGAAGGGCCACCTCTTTGAGAGTCCTTAGGCGTAGACTTCTAGTAGTCACCCACACTCATTTCATTTCACCGCATAAAAATCAATAACGCATTTCCTCTATTTTCTCATTCCAGATTTCATACTGTTATGCCAAAGAACACTACTGCTGTTATATTATGGCTATAAAAGAAGCACAGTCATTGTTACTCTTTGTCTTTTACTTATAACGGTTTAGAGTGCAACACATTGCGAGTTCTCTCCCATTCCAGCTATCTGGGTCAATTTGATTACGCCATAATTCTGCACTGATACAGTCTATGTACGGAGGATTCTTACATTTAGTAGTAGCAGGAGTAGTAATACGTAGGGTCGTAGTACATTGCACGAATCTAAAGAGATTATGTTAATTCAATGTACACGTATATATATTGATGGTATGGGCTCGAGAATCTACGTACAGAATCCATAGTCTTTATAGAAGCTTTCTCCTTGACAGCAGTGTTTACTTTTGGAAGACAAGTGTTTACATTACGGAGTCTAAAAGCAGACGTAGCTAGCATTTTTATTGCTCACATTCGTCTATTTACAAAATTAGCCCTAATGCTGGAAACCCCTGAGAAGTGAACTTAACACACCCACGCCACATTATTCCAATAGCTTCCAATTTAATCGACGTCCCGACTCATCGGGAGAGGAGTGCCAGGGCTAGGGCTGTGCTTGCCTTTCACCACACGTGGCTGCACTGCGTGATACATTGTTTGCATACCATCGCGATAGCACTCATTCTGCTAAGGTGTCAATTTGTGTCACGACTGTTTGACTTGGCTTTGACAACTGTGTCGGACTGATTAAATGCTCCGAGAGTGACACACGGATCGTAAACCCAAAAAGGAAGCTCTTAATAATCACTGAACTGTCTTTTACAACGCTTAGCGAGAGAACTTCCTCTATGAATTCGCCCTCCATAATAAAACCACAACTTGGTCTCGTAGAGGACTTAATATCTGATCTGATAATATTGTCGAAAGACTCTTCCCGCAGAACACACAGTTGCAATGATTTCAGATGATAACTTCGTTTTGTCGACTATGCCGTTCTTTACCACATTTCACGGGATCGTGCTTGACTGAATTACAGATGTAGTTTCCCAATGGCATTCTCTCACAGTAGTGTGAAGCGAAACGTTACAAGTGAGATCAGCGTATAGCAGTCCTAAAACAACGGGGACATTCAACTAAAAACTAAATGAGAAAATAGGCTTATGTGGTATATGTGTACAAAATATTGTACACAGAGCGGAAAAGGGAAACGAATAGATCCCTAAGATAAACACACTACTGCAATCTTCCCGAGTCTCTCTCTCTTTCGCGTGTGTTTTTCTTGCAAAGTAAGGAAAATATCAGGCTGCTGTTCGATAAGCTTTTATAAGAAATATATTCTTAAGGTATTTTATCAGGCACATTACACAAAGTTAACATAGGTCGGGTCACTGGCCCCTTCTGTGTAATAAGTGGAGTTTGGCTCACAAAACTTACAAGGTACTGCATCTTCTAGATTCACTGCATCCTCGGATAAATCTTAAAGTAAGCACAGCCACATAAATAGAAAATCGCCGTTATTTACATGCAGACATGCAATATTTATTACGTTATACTTTACAGTTTGAATTGCCTAGGTATAGTAGTACCTTGTTGAACAAAACCAGCAACAACAATAAGGAAACATTACAAGACTACAAATAGGTCGCCGTAAAGCATTTGAAAATTTGCATGGTACACTTATGAATACATTTATATTACCCACCATACGACAAGACCATACGACTGGGCAGGGTACATAATAGATCCCCACTATAATGTTAATAGTTGGAGAAGCATAAACCAAATAAATTAAATCAGTTACAAGCCAGTGCAGTGTAATACATAACATTAAATATTTGTAGAGCAAAGAAGTAGCGGAACGAATATAATCAGAGCAGAGCCCAAAACTGCAAACCAGTAAACAGTAAATTGCATATACAGAACACAGCGGAGTCTACTGTGAGTTACGTGCGTGGCATAGATGTTTCAACACACATACAGATAAATACACTTACACATTACACACACTCACACACGGATAATAGGAAAGGGAATTGAAAATAGTAAAAGTAATCCAATTCAATAGGATGCTAGAAATTCACTTGAGCTCAGCTCATCTGAGTCTAACTCACATTTTGCATAGTGGTTAAGCGAGCCTCAAAACAAACTAGATTTGTGTACTACTGCTTTCCCCTCCAAATGCCCACCACAAACAGACCACACAGTCAACTCAACAGAAATACGGAGGAACAAGACCACTCTGTCTCTACATCAGCATTCTGTTGGAACTGGAGCTGGAGCTGCGGAGTTGAAAGGTGGCCCGCCATGAAGCAACAACAACGTTTAACTTGAAATTCAGCAGAAAGAAAAGTCAACAGACAGAGAAGAAAACAACTTCCTTTGTTTGATATTCTTTTTTATTTTCCACTCGTCTCGCAAGGAAATAAAAGCTGAAATGGTCCCCCAGTAAGAGAAATAAGCCAGGAAAGTAGAAAGGAGCATAATATAGAGAGATACAGAAGCATCACATTCACATAACTCTTGTACTGAGAAATGACTAAATAATGAAGTTGACTGTGGATAGGTATGTATGACTAAGCTACGCGGTTTCCTTTGGCTTTAACTTTTAAGTCTGTGTAAGTTGAACTTAACAGAGTTTGCTTTGGCAATGGCTTGTATTCTTGAGTGAGGCAGTAGAACTTGAGAGTCATTTCCTCTGTGTCCTCATCTCTCCGGTCTCAACTTTAACTCAACTTTCTCGTTTTCCCCATGTACCACCACCACTGCTCCTCCATTCATCCATACTTCGACTCTCCTTCTCCCTATACTGTCTTCTTGTCTCTTCCCTATCCCGTCTACAACAACAGTAGTCGACTACCAGGCCTCAGGTCGTTTCTCCAGCCAGAATAATCGCAAATCGTAAAATCACAAAGTCAAGTCGAGTCAGCCGTTCTGTTCTAAACCTTCTCAGCGGGCAACAAACACTCTACAATGGATGGAATCCAGCTCAACCACCTCCTAACCATCTAAATACCTTCTTCTGTCCTATCCCTATGGGTCTCTATTAGTTATAATATATTCTAAAAAATAGCAGGCCAGAGACATACTTTTGCGAAGGCTATCAAAGATACTTGTTATAATATAATGGTGAGTATGTATGTATGTGTTCTAAAGATATGTACCTACGAACAGTTTATATTTACACACGTAAGCATCAAGACAGTCACTTCCTAAAGTAGACAAGAGCAGAATTTCGTTAGTCTCATCAGAGAGGAAAAACATTCGTTTATTTTCATGTCGTCCTTCTTCTTTGTCAGATGCTGTTGTCTCCTCTGCGTGAAAAACACGAAAGAGGGATATATGGCAGACATGGCCAGACTTAGTGAAGCTGGAAGTACTGGAAATACTGGATATACTGTCGAAACTTTCTTGAATAGAAAGAGAGGAGAAAGGACCGAGGTGAAATCCTAAGACTTTGTAGTTGACATTCAATGATGGAGTTTCTCTGACGGCCTTTTGACACAAAGCTATGGGTTTGACTACTCTACCATACTCTGTGGTAAGTGAGTGAGGTGGATTTTATTAGGTAGTCGTGGTAGGTTGTGTGTAAAGCTGAATAATATATATGCAAAAGCTATGAATTGTTAACCTATTCCCTGTGTTGTGATTTGATGTCATGTCGTCGAAATAATGTGAGGGAAATATCTAGGTATATAACTTAATACCACATACACACAGACGCCGTCTGTTCACACACTGCTCTCCATGTACCTAAAGGGAAATAACTATATCCCACTCGGAAGGCTTTCCTTGTATTGACAACAAATTATTTACCTCACCCGCACAATTGTATGAACAAGAGTTGCGGTTTAATATTGAATCAAATGCAAACACAACACAAATAAGCAATGCAATAAATGTCTTGTAAATACATGTTCATATCATATTTTATGTTGCATTACACAGTAAAGTGTACATTGCATAACACCTATGTGTACACTTAAGTTATACACACAACTTTATAATATCAATATATAATGCTTTCCTCAAGTTCCGTGTACATAGAGCTCTAGTTGGCATCTAGAATTGGTAGTGGTCAAATTTCATCATGCTGAAAACCATTGAATTATTGACAGATCCAGAAAAGTGCTTTTCATTAATTCTGGTTTAGATGTTAGCAAGGCTGCGAGTAACTTGCATTTCCAGGAAATATTTTTAAGCCTATAGATATACATAACATCACTATATTAATAGGAAGAACTTTTGATAATTTCAAATTTTAGGCAGATATAGAAGTTAAATATTGCATTGGTTCACCAGTCAAACCAACTATTATGAGGGCATGAGTCTTTAACTTTCATTGCATGTTTTGGACAGACGAGACAAGAACTTGCAATACGAAACCAAACAGAATGAGACGATGAGGAACGAATAGTACATTGCCATTGCCATGCCTGGTTTGGGAAAGGATTGGGCGAGGATGAAGGTAGAAGCAAGTATCTGTGTGGTGGCAGAAATGGTGGTAGATTTTCGCACACTGTGCCACATGCGGCGTCCAAAGGAGATCACATAAAATATACAGACTTGTTGTACACTGCAGTAGGCATCATAAATGCGTAGCCATCCTCGTAGTGACGCTGTTAACTACACGGCACACGCGGTTGACAGTACCCAATGGTAAAAAATAAATTGGAGAGCATGTACCTACTTTATACCCATTGTAGCTGTTCTGAGAGTGACTAAATATAGTAATATTATATGTTGTTTAGTTATAAGGATTGGTGGGTGATAACCCGATAACTATACTTTGAATGGTTACATGGAGGCACTTCCAAGAAAAGTATGTGCTGTTAGTTGAATCCATGCTTATACTGGAGGGAACACATGTACGTACACAAAATAATGTAGTTGAATGTATTGTATGCATACAGAACAGATAGATATTGAGAAAGAGAGTAGTGTGCAGTCAAGTCACATGAAAATTGAGGGAAACTACCTTGACAGCCCCAGTTCGTTATGAACTGCTTTTCTTACAATACGAGACAAGTATCGATCGCAATTCTCTAAACTTGGAGTGAATAAAGATGTGCTCCTCATATTATCATGCTTTGGCATCTCTCAAGCCAAGGCGACTCTTTGAGCTCATTTTTCTCAAAAACCCTTCTGTACTACACTGTACACACTCTACTTAGGTGCAGTACCATTTGAGAGTCAATGCTGTACTACTACTATAAGTGTGTATGTAGATGCAGTGTGTACAGATAACAAGAACTGGACTTTTATTATTTTCTACAGCCTTGCATTTTCCACCAAATATATATTACAATACACTAGCGATGTTTCGGCTGCAGAGTGCAGAGGAATATACCAAGAATATCTACTCTGTCGTCTTTGTACTAGCGTGTCGTGAGATATCACATGAACTTTAAGTTTAAAAGAGTCTCCAAGTCTGCATCCTTACTCAGTTACAGTACACTACAAGGTTGAGTAGTGAGAAAAAGTGTAAGTAGATTTATAAGATGAACTATATACGGAGCAATAGAGTAAATCGAGCTACAGGACCACTGCAATATGATACAAACTCCGATTCAGTTTATTTCCATGATCCTATATGTGTAAATTGTACATACTACTGATACTCTATGCTTTGCCCTTTATTCATTCTATGAACTTCATCGAATATCAGTTTTTTATAGAGTACGTATAGCACTACATAAAATTATATGCACTTACACCAACTGTACATCAGTACAACAGATGAAAATAATATTAGACATTTTCTGATGTGTTGTGTATACTGGATGTACACACCCGATGTGAATGTAACACAGTGTACCTACAGTGTCGATCTTTCGTAAAAGAGAATTTCTGATGTAGTAATCGAAGTGCACGGGAAAGCCACTTTCTCTTTCTGCTTTATTTTCTTTCTGTCAGTTTCTTATTGATTGTTGTAGTTGAAATACTTGCCAGGATGAAATTCAACTCTGTGTCAATCCACTTGAAGACAAAGAGATAGGGAGCGAAGTTACAGTCTCTTTCTGGATTTTGTATTTCTCATATCTGTCATATCTAGTAAAAGGCACCTACGGATATCTATAAAGAAAGTAAAACACACGGCCAAATAGTTTGTTTTGTGTATAGTCAAAGTGAAAAGTACAAGGACACATAAATATACGTTCAATATTGGTAGAAAAACAATTATTCATTTCGTTTCATTCTCTTTGTGACTGGTTCGAAAGGAAAATGGAAATGAAAATGACAAAGAGAAAGAGATCTGCTCCCATGAAGGATTTAAGAGGCTCAGATTGAATTGTACCAAGACTTCTTCTCCAACTAGCTTTGTCCGAGACACAATAATACCTTATGTATATCCTCCTCTGTCTTTTCTTCTTTAACATTGTCTGTTATTTCAAAATCTTGTGCTTTCCCTTATAACCATCGTATAGAGCAACCCAAGTATAATACAATCTACACAGCTGTCTGAGCACAAAAGAACAAGGCATATTACATTTGGCATTATTCGTCCGACGGAATATATACCTCTGTGCTAATACGTACGTAGGTACTAAATAAGATGAGTTGAGTGTCACTATTAGAAATATTAAACTGTATCTAACAGTTGAAAGAGACTTGCTATCTTTATAGAGCCAACTTATTAGATTGCAACTACACAGTACAACTAAAACAATTTCAAAATGAGTTCTTGTTCTTGCCGAGTTGAAGTTTGTTGTGAAATGCAATTTTCTTGATTTGAGTAGTTGACTCACGAAGAACCAAGATTTGCAGCTGCACATAAATGACGTGAACTTTCTAAAGCATTCCAATCTCCTTCGCCACCAAAACAGATGCATACACTTCGACTAGTAACTTCTTTCAAATTGAAAGTTGTGACACTGTAAATTATGGAAGAAAGCACATACAATCATGGTTTACTGTGTTAACATGCATACAAATATTTTGTACACGATGTATGGTATTAAAGTGACATTTTGAACTTTAATTTTTTGGCTATGTATTTGTATTATTGCAAGACTCAAGACTATGCTGGGTGCTAGCACAAGTATACAAGCTACACAAGTACAAATAGCTATACTGCTATTTACATCTTTACATATACCCATTAACCATACGTTATTACGGTAACCATTTTGAGGACGCCATCGTTGACAACTATAATTATTTTGGTACATTTGTGAATCATGGTTTTCAGAATGCAGCCAGGTGCTAATTAACTTTAACATTTGAGATTCTTGAATCTCTCTATTATTCTGCTCTCAGGGAATAATCGTTTTGGCTGAGAGGGTTTGATTTGGCACCGTAGATCTGAATGGATTATTGTTCGCAACACCCATGCAAGTATCTCAATGCTTTCTCAACTTAAGTACAAGTTTGTTTGAGAGAAAGTTTCAGATATCAAATCTTGTTGTTTTCTGCCGCTTGCCAACAACACAAGTTATGTTTGACTCTGTTTTCATATTCAAGTTATAGTTACATCTACCCAAGTACCATGCTGTAATATTATTGACTTATAAGTAATAATATACTAAGTAAGTAAGTAATATAAGTAACTCTGTAGCTACACTATCAACTAGTATCAACTATAGACAAAGTCTAAAGCGAAGTACCTACTAGAAACTAAATCAAACTGAATTCTATCTTTATTTGACGCAAATCCAATCCACTCGAGTGCAGCTACTCCAGTCGAGATTTAGTAACAATAAGTAAAGAAAGACAAGACTTAAACGGTAAGATAAACAAAACACAACCAACTCAGCAGCAGCTTTTCTTCATTTATTTCTATTGATGAAGTATTTCAGTTGGCTACATGTGAAAACCTAAGCTTTACGATCTTAGTACGTAAAAGTAACTTCCCTAAAACTTTTTACAACATTCGATTGTCAGACAGTTTGTTCATTTGCTCTGGTGTAATCAAATTTACACTTTCCATTTTTAATTGCATGCAGATTGAAGGTCTTCTTTACATTTGACAAGACAAAAAGAGAAATAAGTAGCGCATAACAAACTTGCAGCAAAAATCTACAAGTCATTGTAGATTTCTCCTTTTCAACATTCTTACATTTGTCAACAAATTTTCTTCTCTGTCTTCATTATTAAATATTCCCCCAAAATCAAAAACAGGATGAAAGTTTTCTGTGTTTGTTTGATCGGTTCAGACATCGTGTTCCATCCAAACTGGGGAAAAACAAGTTTAATAAAAGTAAAGTCTAAAGTGTGTGGCACAGATACAGGAAAGTTTTGTGCTGTGTATACAATCGATGTAGTATTATTCTGCTGTGCAAAGTGTTTCATTATAATGGCTGTTCCTGGGAAATTGTTCTTCACAAAAGTGTACTATGCATCAAGTAGCAAGCTATGTGTAATATGTGAGTTGCTGGTGTAAAAGAAACACAAGGCAGAGCACATGGAAGTGAGTGTTGCTGATGATTTTGGTGAAGAAGAGGGAAGTATTCTGTAATAGTTAAAGAAGTACGTGTAAGTACACTTGATGAATCTGAGTTGACTTAACTTTGCACGAGTTGAGTCCTACAGCCAGCTAAAACAAAGTAGAGCTGATGATGAGATGAGCAGGAACGAAATGAGAAATGGGCAGACTCTTGATTGCTCACAGATTTAATGTCTCCCTTGTGAAGTACACTTTGATTACATGAAAGGCTACAAGTACTATTACACACTACTGTGTATTTCAGCCTGATATCAGACGAGACGAGGACATGGCTGGTTGCTAAATGAGAATCTGCTCTCACAATCAGTTCAGCTTGTCTAGTTCAAAGTGCAAAGTTGTGACGCATTCTGCACTAAGATTTAATTTGATAATCAAATTCTAATAAATTACATAGATTACATTGCATCACTTTCATTTTCACCCATTCAGCACCGCCAGTAGAAAACACAGGCAGAACACAGAAAAAGCATGACAGGCATAATTGTACATATTGGTAAAAGAACAAAGCACTCTACTCAGTTACATTACATTAGTTAGCAACATGTAAGTGCATTGTGTTATATTATTCATTCATCACGTTACAAAGTATATAGTTCTCCCTCGTTTTGTTTTTCTCCACCATCCATTGTATGAATGAACAAAGGCGAAGGATGAATAGTAATAGGTACAATGTGCATGACAATGTTGAATGTATGTAGGGACCTTGGGTGATGTGTGTGCACTGCTATTACTATTACTCTTTCACAGAGGACATGAGAGAGAAAGCTGAGTGTACTACCACTGAACTAAATTAAAGTCTCTCAATAGTACTGTATTGCTTTTCCACTCTCCCCATACCATTAACTACACCAAGGACAGATAATTTCTATTTAGATTATCTATGTCACAAACGACGTGTTACAACATTCTCGTCACATCTCCAGCATACACAACAATATTATATACTCTCTATGGTCTTCTTCGTAATACCGTATTGTGACATATTGTGATTGTGAGCGAGAACATCATCACACGAATACATATTCTGCTTATTTTCATTTTGTCATAAGTTATAAGTTTAGCCACTAAAGGTACAACGTTACTCTGTACGCTCAAAGGCCTTGATGACATTTCGTTTCCTTTGATCCCACGTGCTGTTGATCCTAATGTACTGTAGGCATAATGGCCGTCATCGTGCCGCTCTATCAGTATCAAGACTTTAAACATTGGTCTCAGTTAGCATACTGCAGCCAGTTGGTTTCCAACAAAGGACAAAAGTACTCAATTCACAATTTTAAATAAGTTACACAACATAGTTACAAATCAAACATATTACGCCATACTACAAGAAATAACACAAGTGATATTTTAAGCAAAATTACTGTCATCTAAGATTACAAATACAAGAAACAGTATAGTAGCACACATAGCCACATTTCATGCCATACAGCATGAAAGTTGTAAAGGTGACCCATTAATTAATGAAACTCTCCCCTTTTTCTCCCCGATGGGGAAGTTGACATATGATATATACATATCAAATGATGGCCTAGCACTCGATCTTTCGATGGTAGTAATTTCATGTTTCTATCTTTAGTACTTTCGGATATATCAGGGTTTGAATGAACTCACTTTTACAATGACTGTTTTCCATGAAAATATTGTCGGAATACATGGGCTAGTGATTTGAATTTCCAAAATTTAAAACGGATTTCTATAAATTCGTCAAGAAATTCGTCAAGCTACGCAAATAGGATTCCATACACCAGCCTGAATTCCAGGCCCCCGAAGGGGGCGTCACTGATTTTAAAATACTTCTCGGTGTACACTACAGCTCGCCGATTTTTCAGCTCAAACGTTTGTTTTAAAGGCTTAGATTTATTTAGATTTCACAAGCCTTTAAAACAAAGGGTTGAGCTGTAAAATCGCGAGCTGCAAAATCGACGAGCTGTAGTGTACACCGAGCAGTAGCGTACGGTTACCAATACATATGATAATACTGAGCATTACCCGTTTTAATTCTAGAGTACATCTTATTTCTAAAAAAGTAACGTGCCAATACTTTGAATTATTTGTAAATTAATATGAGGTATAATCGTAAATTAGAATTCGTAATTCCATCAATGCGTTCAGAAAGTTCTCTATACGTTCTCTATGCGTTCAGAAAGTTTTAAATTGTAATATCGTTAATTTACAAGGAGAAATTGTAAATCTGACTTTCTCGAATTTAATTAATGATGATACAATAAAAAATGGAATTTTGTTTTCATTGTAATTGACAATAATATTATAGTGTTTAGGTATTCCCACCCCATACTGCAAATAAAACACTAACATATTCAATGTGGCTTCAGGCTGCAATACGACCTAGGTAGTTTAGTCTTTCCAAACACAGCAATGGTAATCTTACACATAAGTGTATGAATAATGTAATGTAGATTAAGTGCGTATAAACAATTAAAAAATTGACTCTATATAGCTTAATAATGTAATGAATGAAACAGGATCATAGCAGTATAGTAGAAGATGCAAACCACTTTATTTAGGATTCGTTGAATCTGCGTGAAGGTTGGATCCCGCTGGGATGCATGACACTTTGGATTTAAAAGACGTTAGTAGCAAAAGCTGGGAGTTTGCTACAGCAGCCTCGTCCTGTATGCGTTTATATATTAGTAGTACTACAGAGAAGGAGAAGCAGGGGATGGAGAGACTTAATCATCAAAAGCTATTATTTTACCTTGAACATTGGGTTTGACGTGAGTCCGCTCAGCTTGGCTTTGCTGGGTTGAGCATATAGAAGCTGAGCAACTCACTACGTGCCTTATCCTGTGCCGTCGTGGCAGAAATCGCACACTGACAACGCAAGCACTTTTCCACATCGGCAAGAGCAATAGTTGTCCACAAGACCAGAAAAGCCAAGCTAAACCAAGCTTTCCTCTGTCCTTTTTATCCCATCTTATGTTTCATTACAGCCCACCTATTACTGCATCAGACTACCACATCCACCCACACACACACAGAAGCTCTGCATTGCTCGCATTTTATTCCAAGTCTGCAAATTTAAACACAGTACATGTGCGACATAGTCCTGAAATACCTTTCTGTGTTTCTACTAGATGACTTTTGAGTTTAGAGTTTCCTAACAAAATATTATTATATGTGCCAAGAAAGCCAACTTTTACCTTGCATGGAAAATTTCTGACGAAAAGCCATTGAGCGAAGAAATTTTAGCTTGCGTAAGTTGGAGCCGTCAAGAAAAGAGAAAGAAAAGAGCAGTTGTATCTGCTATACGTAGTTTATAAGTAAGTAAGTAATGTGGGCCAACAAATTGTCTTCATCTTCATCATCCTGAAGCTGAGTACAGAAACCATATGCGAATACCAATATATCTATACATGCAACGTCGAGTCTTAACTGTGGTTCACTAGCACGAGTGCAGTATTGGAGAAAAAGTTTCTACGGCAAGCTACATATAGACCAAAGCAACTCTCAACAAATTCTATACCCTTTCACCACACAGCTAATAAAAATGACTTTTCGCTCCCCTTAGGTTAGCGGGTCACTTCTGTTCTTCTGACGGAGTCTCTTTAGGTTGACTACTACTCGACACTCTCACTACATAACATTCAAGTGCATCACATGACGACGCAGATGGAAAGTCCATCGTTTTCTCTATGTGTCGCCGGTTCTTTGGTGGTGGTGAAAATTAGACGAGGATATTTTATGACTGGACCTGAACTTCTACAGCATGTACAGTTGATACTTACTACGCCATCCAGAGCATGACTTGGGTCTTTGATTTGCTTCTTGTTCCACATTAACAGAACAGAAATAGCACTACGATTACCACCAAGGTGCACTACGATCTTAAACACTTGTTCTTGTGTAGGTACCTTATAGGGACTTACTACAAAGTAGTTTATTTTGCCTATAATATATCTGTCGACCCAATGTCATGATATTATATGGTGTGGTAGAACAATGTAGTAACTAGTTTCTAATGTAGGAGTGTGAACGAGGAGCTGGAGACTGAGACGAGTACTAAATGTGAACACCCATAGCATTAAAAGTGGCGAGGAGAAGCCCCATAAGTATAACTGCACCGCACCGTCCTCTTTCCCAACCAAAGTGTTCTCCGGTCACGAAGCCAACTTATCAAGGCAAACTTTCTCTCAAAACTTACTCACTCACTTTCTCTTTCTCTAAGTACAAAGTGTCAAGTCTGCCGGGTGAAACTACTTCACCAACTCGGGTCATACAAAGGTGTACTTTAAAACGCAGCAGAGAACCCCATGATTTCATATCATTTTTCCTAAGGTACACAATTATTGTCTTCCATGCTAAAGGAGGTGTGGTTTTAAAATGCAATTCAGATTTAGTACTGTAATATTATATCTGTAATAGTGAAAAGGCTCGATTTCTCAATAATTTCTACTTTCTACGAAAGCCCTTTTCTTGGTTATTCAATAAAATACTAAACTCACTAAATTCTGAGATTTTTTTCGAAAAATGTCAGCAATACAAGGAACTTATAATATTTCTTTTTCTTTGAAGTCGTATATATACATACTCTTACTTTGAAGGTTGTCCCGTAAGATTACGTGTAGATACTAAATAACGAAGCATCTGTGTGACCTTTCTCGTTCTTCGGAGATTCAAAGAAATTGAATAGGTTCTGCTAAGTAGCTCGTTCGTACTAGCTGTCTCATGTCGCACAGTCTATTGATGAAAGATGAAGTAGTGTGAGATGAATTCGATGTAAATCTTTCTTGTTCGTGTCAAAAGTAACACTCCATTTAAAATCAAATTGTCGGTGAGTGAATATGATTCAACGATATAGGTAGTTGTTTCTATAATATACTTAAGCAGGCGCACGTATCCCTTCTAAATCCAAACTAGTATTACCAGTCACACGGTTCAGTTGCACAAATACAATGGAAATAAATACGTTAACCAAGGAACCGAGCTATGTGAGCCATTTATATTACTCTTTTTTTATTTACTTGGTCTACACCAAGATGAGGGAATAGCATACTAGTGAGTAGTCTTTGATAAAGGTGGGGAGATAGAATGCTGCTGGGAAAGAAGAGCATTGATGGCACCTTAAGAGGATTCTCTATTTTCTGAAAACCCAATTTCCCTCACACTTACACCTTTCAAGTTCTTCCTGTGGCCGCTTTCTTTATGTGTGTCTATCAAGGAAAGTGAAGTGCGTAAAGAGAAAGCTGATGGTGATGCGATGGTGATGCCTGTAGGTAGTTACGTATTCTCAGCCCGAAAGTGTATACCCGACAAATATCCTTACTCTTACTGATAATAAAAATAGTTGAGTCTCGTCACGTGTACTTATAAGTTTCTAACTTAATGCTTACAGAGAATCGAAGTCACATTGCATACGGCAGACTCTGATATGATCTTCATCTTACAGACTTACTTTGACTCGAGTGCATGTGAGTTTAGAGAATGGAAATAAGGAGTGAAGTGAGAGCAATGGCAAATGTAAACTAACTTACTGGTTCTATTACTGTATTTGCTTGGTAATTCTGTTCTGCAGCGGCCTTGTAGTAATAATAGTTCGCCTTCTATGTGCATAGACGAATATCTTTTAGCAGGGAAGAAGAGGACACATAATAGCTTTGCGTCTATGACAGAACACAGGCAGACAGCACGGAGAGATCATAGAGCTCTGCACCCTCCTTCGCCCACTTATAAACTGGCTTTCCTTTTCACTTTACTTTTCTCTAACTTTCACTTTTTGCCTTTTTCAGCTCTTTCTCCAGCTCTTTTAACGAGATTCTCCTAAGAAAATAAGACTGAGTAGGAACGCATATCATGTCTCTGCCTTGAAGCAGGGGGAAGGAGTCATGCTGACCTCTCATGATGTAAGATGCAATTTAATGGCTCACTTACCATTTGTATATTAGCTGGCTAAGAGCATCAATAATACTTAGTCTGGAGTGGGATTGTCAGGAAAACAAACTAGCCCCGGTCCATGGACCATGGCCACATGAAAGCTACACCAAATTGAAAGCAATGCTCAGCACAAGGAATGTGTACGATATTGTTAAGGCTCCACTTATAAGATGTGGCTACAAATGCATATATTGCAGATATATCTTTACATGTATTTAGTTAGGTAGTACCTATGTATATATATATGTAAGCAAGAGAGATGGAAAAATTTACCCACCTTTTTCTACAACTCCAGTCACTTCTAGTAGTTGGAGCACGAAAAGGGGAAAGGAAGGCGTAGGTATTCTTTCTGTGTTTGTTTGAATCTTTCTCGTATATCATGTAGCATTTCTACAAAGAGAGAGACTAAACCTACCAATCCAAACCACTGCCTTTGAATTTACAACATGTAGTACAATGTAATTTAATGTAATGTAAATAATATTTTTTGAAGCCAGAAGACACTATTACTACTGCACTGAATGTTGAGCTTTTCTTGAGGAAAAGAAACGTTGGCGTATCCCTACTAAACTGTGGCACGACCCAAGAAGGTCTGTTGAAACTTTTTGTCATACGCACAAATTACATATATGCTCGACTCGACCTCGCCTAAGGGAAGAACACAAAAGTAGTCCTCGCATTTAGTCCTCAGATAATATAACCATTCTTTTTGTCAAGGATAGATACACGCATCTGCATAGAAAACAGTTTAAAATAATGTTCCAGGACATTTTATGGTTCAGTTAGGTGTATCTTTTCTAGTCTGCGTTTGTATGTTAAAGTGTGCAAGATTTTATTACTTATGGTCTTCTCTGTTATTATTATCTTTGTAGGTAAAGAATCTCCCTGCATTTGTGTACTACATGCATTCTTTTTCTTTGTACATTAAGTCGGCTACAGTGTCTGCTTTCATATGAACTTGTCTAACTAAAAGTTATGCAAAAGAATGGAAACGTAACTTAAATGGATGGGAGCTTACAACAAGTCGTAGGTACAAGATTTCTCCAGCAACTTTCTACAGTAATTTCTATAAGTATGTAACCTCGTGCTCTTGTTAGTGTACATACAGAATACAATAATGTTTAGTAGGTACTGAACCATCATAGTCTTCCTTCAATTAGTTTAAATTTTCCAGCAAACGACCCATTGTTATAAATGGTAGCGAGTAAGTACGCATTTTCTTAGTTCATTGCAGTCTTTTTGGCTTAAGTAAGTCGTACCTATATGCAAAATGAGTAACAGTTAAATCATGTAATACGCAGTTTTAGACGACAATGTTATTATCATAACCTAAATGTTCATTTTATTTCAACCGAATATATGTGTGGGTGGGAATTTTATAGTACCATCCACGTTTAATACATATAGCCTATCAGGAAAAGCATCTAGCAGTTCTCACTTATATAAACAAGTCGTACACGTAACCGTCTAAAATTGAAATAGGATGGACTTTGCTGAATAAATGTTATGTTCCCTCAAGTTATGTTCAAATACTTCACTTCAATACTGTGAGTGTAGTTTTACAATATGTTTAGACATTCTGGCCAGAATCAGATTGAAATAAAATCTATAGGTGCTTACAAAAAGAGTAGAAGTTTTGAAAACGATAATTGTAATATTTGCTCTAGACTATATACATTGATATAGTCTAGCGTATGTGCTTAGTTGTATGAACCACGAGGGAGAAATATTTTGTTCCGCTTCTCCCTTGTTGCAAGGAAGCAATTCATGGCGAAATGTGTATGCATTATTTAAGACATTTCTATTTTATGTTTAGTTCAGTTTGGGTTTTTATGAATATTCTTACGAGTTGAAGGAAGTGAAACGAAATGACATATATTGCAGTGTATTCAGTGCATAGTGTACACACTAGTGCGTGAATGACATTATCCTTTATTGCTATATATTCTTTGACTACACATCAGAAAATAAGCTTTGAATTTCAGCGCATGCACTGTTATTAAGTACAAAACTAGATTTCATTTGGTATTTTATTTTTCTAAAAGGATCGCAATGACGTCTCACACTCTCATATCCGTGTAGCATTTAGCAGTCAGCAAGTAGTTCCCCTTTGCCTTTCGCTTTGCTGAGACTAGAAAGTCTGCTTTTCCTCTGACACAAAGTAGCGAATGAAATTAGATGTATCCTACTTCTTGCTATTCATTTAAATTGTATTTCAACCAGTTTCACCACGATTCTCTGAATTTTTATTTACCATGCATCACGTAATCCCACCGCATAGCACCCGGGGTAGCAATAGTAAGTGGTAAGTACGTATACAAATAGAAGGTCCATTTGTGCGTATATTTGTGGCACTGAAGCCATTTCACTTCTCCCCAATTCCAATTATGCGTTATCACAAAGTCTTTTCAGAGTTAAAACATCGAGTGGGCAACCTCGTCAGTTAGGTAGTGAGCATCAAAGGAAACTTTAATTAAAAGGAAGGGAAAGTCAAGAAACTAAGCTCAGTAAGGAACGGAAAGACCTGGTGGAAGCACCTATTATACAAGAAGTCGTATTGTGTGATATGAAATAAATCCAAGGAGTGTATAGGGAAATGGATGTGTTTGTGAATAATTAAGAGAGATCATGCATAAGAATATGAATGCATGTGAAAGTAAAGGGAAATGAAAGGCTCAGATGGAAAAGGAAATAGGAGAAAGAAATATGAAATGTCTCTCGGATTCATATCCTTCTTCTCTCTTGGCTTCAGAGCCCAATGTACACACAATACTTACTAAGATTTACATTACTACTACAACATTACTAGAACAGCTCCTTATTTACTATACTACCAATGTACCAATATAAATACTATTATAAACCAAGTGCGCATGCAAACATATTATATTATAATGCTAAAACATTAGCACTATTCTATATAATACGTATGTAATACGAGTGGGAGACAAGAAGAGTTGTTGAAATTCAAAATGTATTCATTGCACGTCTAAGGTTGAATTACAATCCAAGAAACGACGAAACTAAACAACAGAAATAGGCAAATGGGGAGATGCCACACATACATAAGTATAATTCACAACACTTTGCCAGTTTCTAAAATATGTATTATGTTTACAACGAGAATTGCTATACATCCAACAAACCAGGCTAGTGCAGCCTTGTATTTATTCGGTCAAAGTCAGAGGTATGCTATGCTCTTACCGCCGCCACTACACAATACATCTCCAAATTGTAACCAAACTCGACTCGAGTGGATTATTCTCTATCTGAAGTCGTCTATATAGTCTTCTTCGATGGTATGATAGTGTGGTAAAAAGAGACTAGAGTTGTCTCTTGGTGCAGTAAGGTGGTAAACGCAACAGACGTTCGTGTATCAAAGTGTTGCGAGTTTGTTTATGAAGTGGATAGTTTCATATAAGCTAAACTTGCACTACCAACTACTGATAACTAAAAGTGCTGCTAAAAGAGGACAAAGCAAATAAGGAAAGATCGCTTGTGATGTGAACAATGGAATAATGCAGCAAAAGGCTTTTGATTGGTGTGCAAGAATTTTACTTTCATTATAATAATATCAAGCATTCAAAATATTCTTGCGATGATACTTGTTAAATAGATGTGACGTCATACTGTAGTTGTACATAGGTAGGTGAACCACTTTCCTTTACAGTGCCGTCCTTTAAGTATTGTTGTGGTACTGGTTACTGCAAAGAAACGTTTTGTACCTACTAGTGTATTACATTATACATTGCATTCCTATGCAATGTATGATGTAATAAGCATAATTATTAATGGGAAGTAGGTGAATTCTTAGGCAGAAATATATCCATCAAAAATGCAAATTCACTTTAAAACCTTACTATCATTATTACTACCTCCAAAACTCCTTCATAAGATCTTTCAACGTCTCACTTTCCTTTTGTCAATGTGTTCTTATACATTATTACTATTTTCACTGCACAAACATTTACGCTGCAAGTAGGTATGCAAGTGCACCTAATGTACAAACAGGCCATAACATGCAAAATACACATGACTATGATGCAATATGTACCAACAAGTTCTGCAATGCTATCCTTATAATACGGTTTTGCATGGACGTCTGAAGATAATATTAAACAAATGTATATGTGGCACCGTCAGTCTTGTCAGTATACGGTGAATACATTTATATGTATTAAACGTATGTATGCCGTACTTAGGTAGTAGTTATGTAAC